>JBCJKF010657398.1:0-12655 GCA_039654545.1 Plocamopherus ceylonicus | reverse complement strand
GGGGGTTGATGCTGTAGTTTTTGATTTCTTAATTATGTGTATTTGTTGGTACTATTTTTGCATGTTGATTTTGTTTATGTTGGTTTTATGACTTTTGTTTTTGTTTTTGTTTTGCTTTTTTGGTTTGTTGGGGGTTTTTTTTGGTTATGTTTTGTTTTGGTTTGTTTGTTTGTTTTTTGGGGTCTAGTTTCTAGAGCATCATTTTTGCACATTTCATTCAGTATCTATGGAATGAGAAACACCATTTCTTCATTTTGAAGAATCTATCTGTGTGACCCTAGCAACTTATAATAAAATATATTTTTGTTCAGGGATCTTTCATTCTTTCATTGTGTGTTCATTTTCCTTTGCCTTCCTTTTTCTTGTGTGTTCATTTTCCTTTGCCTTCCTTTTTTGTGTGTTCATTTTCCTTTGCCTTCCTTTTTTGTGTGTTCATTTTCCTTTGCCTTCCTTTTTTGTGTGTTCATTTTCCTTTGCCTTCCTTATTTGTGTGTTCATTTTCCTTTGCCTTCCCGTTTTTGTGTGTTCATTTTCCTTTGCCTTCCTTTTTTGTGTGTTCATTTTTCTTTGCTTTCTTTTTTGTGTGTTCATTTTCCTTTGCCTTCCTTTTTTGTGTGTTCATTTTCCTTTGCTTTCTTTTTTGTGTGTTCATTTTCCTTTGTTTTCTTTTTTGTGTGTTCATTTTCCTTTGCTTTCTTTTTTTGTGTGTTCATTTTCCTTTGCCTTCCTTTTTTGTGTGTTCATTTTCCTTTGCTTTCTTTTTTGTGTGTTCATTTTCCTTTGCTTTCTTTTTTGTGTGTTCATTTTCCTTTGCCTTTCTTTTTTTGTGTGTTCATTTTCCTTTGCCTTCCTTTTTTTTGTGTGTTCATTTTCCTTTGCCTTTCTTTTTTTGTGTGTTCATTTTCCTTTGCCTTCCTTTTTTTGTGTGTTCATTTTCGTTTGCCTTTCTTTTTTTGTGTGTTCATTTTCCTTTGCCTTCCTTTTTTTGTGTGTTCATTTTCCTTTGCCTTTCTTTTTTTGTGTGTTCATTTTCCTTTGCCTTCCTTTTTTGTGTGCCGCTTTTGTCACACTCTTGTTGTTGGGGATGTATGGAAATATTAAATAAAAGTAGAAACAATTTCAACCATAAGTTTCTTTTGCCCATGTTTTTCCACAGAACACTGTCCACCATATCTGATTGCCATTCTTCCCAAGTATGTTGAAGTCAGAACATTAGACCCTAAGCGGATTATTCAAAACATTACCTTGCAGAAAGTTCGGTTTATATGTCATGGAAAGTAAGTTTGTACCGTTCAAAAGGTTAATGCATGAATCATTGAAGAATAAGATATCTTCGTACAAACCTGACAATGATTCATGAATCCTTTCAAATTTTTACATAGCTTTGTAATTCGTAAAATATAGTACTTTAATAGGTAAACACATGCCCTTTTGAATTATGTCATTAAAATCAAAAGCAGCATAAAGACACACAACTACAACAAAATGAATAAATACAACCAAAAAGACAACAGTTTAGAAACTTAAAAATTAATATGATGCATGAAGATGATATAAAGTTATAAAGATGTCATTGTAAATATATTTTTTAATATATCACAATATGATATATGGTTACAGGTTTATATTTGTAGTTATGAATTTAAGCAGTTGCTAAATTCATTTGTAGTCTTAATGAATATCATGAGACAACAAATAAAGTAAATGCCCTCTGCCAGATCTTTCCATTCTTGTTGTTTAGTTACATCTTTTCAATGTAATTAATGTCTTCTGAAATGAAATGAATATTCTAACCTATTGTTTATGTGAAAACATAAATAAAGTTGTTATAAAAGTGAATTGTTTTTGTATTGCAGTGGCTCCATCTATGTAGCATCACAAAACAATGTGTGGCGACTTGCACCAACTTCAAATGCAGTTCAAATCCGGCAGTTACTTCAGAAAAAAGATTTTGAGTTGGCCCTTAAACTAGCGGTAAGATCTATTTCTAAATTTAAAGATTTTATGGAGTAACCTAAAATTCATGGTGTTGAGAAGTAGATCTAGTGAATTTTTTAAAGAGGAATATTTTCATCAGATTTCACTAAATGTTTTCCATGAACAGTATAAAAGAAAGTGCTGAATTTTTTTCTTACCAGACATCATTGTTGTGTTTTGCTTTTCTAGGAGCTGGCAGAGGAAGAGGAAAGTGAAAAAGAAAACAGAATTCGCAACATAAAGAATTTGTTTGCATTTAATCTCTTCTGTCAGCAAAAATTTGAGGAATCCCTCTCATTGTTTGCCAAACTTGGCACAGGTATGTTTCCCTTTTCAAAATTGTACAATCTTGTCTTCCTGTACTTTCAATTCAATTTCATTCGATTCACTTAATTCATCCATTAGAGGGAAATTAAATTGCTGGCATGTAGTACAATTAAAAAGGAGATGAAAGTTACAAGTAAAACAATATAGTGTAAATAAATATTTAAGACAAATTATTTCATCGAGAACATTACATTAAAACAAAGCTATCACAATTTATGTTCTCATACAAAAATATTAGGCAATAAAATGAATACTATGTAAAGGCTAAAACATTTTTAAGTTTTATAATTTGCAGATTACAAAATAAAACCAAGAAATTCACTTAAATCAATTAGAAGTATACAGAATTGTTCTTAGTTCTTTTTAGATTTCATGTAGAAAATATGTTTTCTTTTTATCATCCCTTTGTAAATTGTGTGTGTGGTTTCACTTCATCATATTTACCGTTTTTCATCATCCTTTTTAAAAATATTGTTTTCTTCCACAGATCCCTCCCATGTCATAGGTCTCTACCCCAATCTTCTTCCACTTGATTATAGAAACAAATTGGATTATCCTGAAAAAGTGCCTGACTTAAATGGTGCAGATCTTGACAAAGGCTTCATGGCTCTCATTGAATATCTGACACAGGTATGTGCAGTGTGGCTATCAATCTTTAACCCTTTGACTGCCTAGAACCAATATATTGGCATGAGCACGATTGACTTCTTTGACTACAATTTGCCCATATATCGAGATCACTACCATAATAATACAGTGTCACGGCTTATTAGAACACCGCTTATAAGAACACATCGGTTATAAGAGCGATTTTCTGCCTTGCAGAATTCTTTCCTATTTATTTCTATCGGTTATAAGAAAGCAACATCGGATATAAGAACACCTGGTGGCAGCTGTTTCCTCGGTGAAGCCTTTTTCAATAAACTCAAGTTGTAACAATTGCCAGAGCTAACAGAGGATGACAATTTCTTATGGTGGCACCTGTACAAAAGCATGTGTACGACATTTTGACACTCTATTACACTAGGCAATAATGTAGCATTGGTCTGTCACCTCCCACCCTGCCTTCCACCCTTGGCAGCATATAAGCTAGTGATGACATGAAACCAGACTATTGGCGACTTATCAATCGAGATCAGCGTCTGGATCGCATGAGTTCTTTGATGACACAACCCGGTCAGGCAATGATCGGCCCATTTCACTATACGTTTACATGTGTGAATTAATTTATGGGGATGGGAATGTCTGCACAATCAAATCATTAATGATGCCAATGCCCACAGCCATTCCAGCATATACTGATAGTACAGCCCTTCTTTCATAGCGCTAAGCACAACTTGTTTCCGTTCCCAAAGTGAACATCGGTTATAAGAACACATCGGACATAAGAACACCTGAGCTCCTGGTTTGAGGTCTTCTTATAAGCTGTGAGCACTGTATTTCAACTTGAGTGCAATTGAACTCTTTGACTAGTGTCCATAGTGGTCACAGTGGCGTAGTCGGTTGTGCGTTCGGCTGACAACTGAAAGGTTGGTGGTTCGAACCCTGTCAGGGGCATTGTGATTTATCCCTTGGGCAAGGTTATTTACACTAATTGCCTCCGTTTGCGGCGCTGCTCTGCGGCTGACGCTTGGTTTTCGGTTAAAAATCAAAATACAAATTTCCCTTCAGAATAGAGTGGAATTTTATTTTATTTTTTATTTATATATCGGGATGAGCATGAATGTTTTGATTCCAATATTTTGTCAAATTGTAGTCAGAGTTTAACTATACTCATGCCAATATAGCGGCTTTCAGTTGTCAGTAGCTAAACTAACTTAACATCTCAGTGTCAGGAAACTTTCAACAAATGGTTTTAACACAAGTAGACATGAGAAAAAAACAAACATGTGTAATGAAGAAAAAGAAGTGTCAAAGTAAACATCAAATAGGGATTTCACTTTCTATGTTTTTTTTACTACAAAATTATTGAAAAATTTGGGATTGTAATTGGGGACCAATTTGTTTTCCACAATGAATTTAAAGTTGAGGTTACAATAAGTTACTGAATTATATGTCTCTCAGTGATTTTGAATGATCAACAAAAATGAAGTTTCTTACCTACTTTTTACCACCCAGAAACGAAATGAACTCCTGAAAGACATGAACAAGGAAATGTCCACAATGGCCATCATGGAAGGCAACAGGACTATCAACTCACGGAAAAAACTGAGCCAGATCATTGATACAACTCTTCTTAAGTGTTACTTGCAGGTAGGGAACAAAAAGAAAAAAACTATTGGATCTTTGTCAATTTATTGTCATTATTTAAATATTGAGGGATACATTAAATGTATGGGAATGTATAAAATAAAGAAAAATTGCACCAAAAAAATGAATGCAGCACAACTTCTGAATAAAGTTCACTTTTGAGGAAAACAGAAAAGCAGTCTGCCTAAGGAGCTGGTCTTAATTGGAAGTAGGAGTTTTTTTATTTTTTTAGAACATTTAGTTGGCTTGTAACAATATCTGAGATACAAAGAAATGAACAGTCAAAGACAGTTGAAAGAAAAGATATCATTCAAACTCACTTGCTACGTCCTAGATGAAGTGTACTGAAAGGAGTAGATCCCTGCTATCCTCATGTATCCAATATAGATATATATAGGTGTAGAGGCAATATATTCTACTTTTACCTTCAAACAAGGTACCTCCTTGGAAGCTATAAAAGTCTCTAAGTGAGTAAAATGAGTAGCACCCTCGGCTTATGGCACAGTTATTACTGATATGAAAGTTGCTATGTGCTTGCTCTTCCCGCCTGGGCAGTTACTACTGTATGACCATTTAAAAAAAAAAAGAAAGTAGTTTTTTCGAGCCTATGGGCTCATAGGCCAGAGCTTATCCCGGTTTCCATAGCATGAAGTGGACAGTGACAGTTTTAATCTATCACTCTCTGAATTTGATGCTAGTCTATCGTAGAAAACATGTACTTTCCCAGTCTTAGCTGTATCCATTTTCACCTGGCTCGAGTAAAGCAACATGGCTAAAAAAAAATTCTGACGGAAAAAAACCCAGGTATGTTAGTCAGTGGTTTCGAACCAGTGTGACAGTTTACCAGCCCCTCTGATTAACATGGATGCTCAAATAGAATTGTTTTGTTTTGTGTGACATTAGAAGAGCTTGATTATGCACATTACTTTATGAAAAATTTTAGACACAGTTCTTTATTTATTTTAATGGGTGCGTTTGTTTTGTGCCAGACAAATGATGCCCTTGTGGCCCCACTGTTACGCCTTAAGGACAACAACTGCCACGTGGAGGAGAGTGAACGCATTTTGAAAAAGAAAGAAAAGTTCTCTGAGCTCATCATTTTGTATGAAAAGAAAGGCCTGCATCAAAGAGGTATTAGATTAGCTGATATTAAAAAAAAACCAATTACTTCTGTTAGTGGAACTTAGTCTGCGAATCTATTAATTTCAGACTGGAAATGAGTTTGCACTTGATGGTGAAGGAATGCTGTTCTTTATTTTGTATTTATGTTGACCCAAGTTTCCTCATTTGACATTGGCTCACACAAAGTAGGATATGTTAATCATTCATTTCATTGGTCAATGCATGTCTTAGTAATGCACACTAGGTATGACAGTGTATTAGACATCTCAACACAGTAAAGATGTATATTACAGGGATTGTGTAATGTTTTATGACCAAAGGATTATTAAAAAAGTAATCTACGGTTGGTTTTTTAAAGTTATGAAGCACAATTGATGGTTAGAGACAGAAGGACATTCTCTACAAATCATTAGATTCAAAGGCCGCTAGGTTCAAAATTTGATATTTCCACTGTGCAAAGAAATTCATCAAAGGGAAGTCTTGATTTTGTAAATAAAAATTTTCTTCACACATTGGATTGTTGAATCAATTATAATATGACAAGCTGTTGACTCATGTGTGACAGGCATGCCAATACAATGTGTGCTGTACGCTTTAAAACTTAAGAGCAGTAAACTTTGAAATCTGCCATGTTGACCATTGAGCAGAATTTGTTTTCGGACTTAACCATTAGTTTTCATTGACTTATGGTTGACCTTACTTTTCTTATAAATGACTCTTTGTTTTTAGTGTAAATATTTCCTTGTCTTGATTATGGATCATTGGCATGAATGCTTTCCCCCTTTTCTGTGTTTTGTGAATTTTTTTTTCCTACCTTTGTTTGCCTTTTTGACATCAATTCATTTTAATTTTGGCCATGTATTTAAATTTCTCAGCTCTGAGTTGCCTCATGAAGCAAGCTGCCAGACCAGAATCACCTCTCAAAGGCCATGAGAGGACTGTGCAATATTTGCAACATTTAGGTAGGAAAAACAATACAAATGTATTTTTTGTGAGTTACCCATATTTGTAGTTCTCTTTTCAATGACCAGGTAATAAAAAAGAAAGTATTAATTTGATAGAGAAATTCTTGATTGCTGATCTACAGGAAACCTATTTTTTCAGTTGAGTATGGTTCTTTTTGCTCCTCCCAACCACTTTGGCATCATGCATCATCTGTAATACTTCATTGCATTATTTTAGATCTTCTGTCCTTTCTGTTTTCAGGTGCTGAGCATCTTGCCACCATCTTCCACTATGCAGAGTGGGTTTTGAAACAGTTCCCAGAAGATGGTTTGAAGGTTCGAACGCCAAACATTTGCAAACAAAATACAAATCCATTTTCATCTTAGGCTTTTACAAGCTGTTGGCATCCAATTAGACGGAAACAATATATATTTTTTTTAACTGAGTTTTATCAGAGAACCATTGCAAATGGTAAACATTTAACTTATAGATTTTAAATCATTGTACAATTTTTTTAAAATTTAAAACCAAAATAAAGTGTTTTTTTTAGTTCGAGGTTTTTGTTTTTTTTTCACTTTCATCTTCCTTCATTTGTCTCTATCTAGATATTCACAGAAGATCTTCCAGAAGTAGAAAGTCTTCCAAGAGATGAAGTATTGAGTTATTTAGAAAAAACATGTCCAGATTTAGCCTTGCCTTACTTGGTAAGTAATACTCCCCATCCTGTATATTGTGGTTTTATAGGTACACTTGTCTAGATTATCTTTTATTACTTTTTGAAGTTGATGGATTTTGATTGCTGGGACTGGATGTTGTTCGTAAATTATTGAAATGAAATTATTTTTTAAAATTGTGAAAATCTGTTGAAATGTGAGAAATGTAACAATTTTCCATAGTTTTTGTCACTATTTTTTTTCTTTGTCCTGAAATCTGCTTGATTCTCAGTCAAACATTAGTGTCTACTTTTTAAAGTGTTAGTAACAGCTGTTTGAGTTAAGAATCTTTGTTACAGGGAAAGCTGCCCATTGACTTATTCGACCTAAAATGCATTTCACATCTTTATCAAATGGCTAAAATACCTTATCAGATTCAGCCAGGTCTTGTCTTACGACCTTTCAGTACTATCTATCTATTGTTGCTGAGCAAAAGTTGTATGGATCTTTGGCAGTGTTTACTGTCATGTTCTTTGCTTGACGCTTCAGATATCTCACCCATTGCATCAAAAAGTAACTGGTTTGTGATTGTGAAGCAGTATTGATGACCAAGTAGATTGCAAGGTACTGTATTAGAGGAATTCGTCTCTCTGATTCTTCTTCTTTACATTCTTACCTCAGGAGCACATAATCTTGAACTGCCATGATAAGAAGGGAGAGTTCCACAACCAGCTGATTGATTTGTACAGAGAAAAAATCCAGGCCTTGAGAACAGAATATTTAAATTCATTACCGGAAGGTAAAAGATGATCCGTTTTTTTGTTATCAGTCAAAATATATGATGGTTTTTTTCTCAAGAGCAATAGAGAATTCCCTAAATTTATCTGCTCTCGGCTATGACAGAAGCACCTATTTTAGTTTCTCTTCATCAGTTCAGAAGACTTTTTTTAATAACCTTTTTTTAATGAATTTTGCAGGATTTAAATAAATTTAATTGTTTCATATGGACCTTTAATACCAATGAGGTCATTTTCATTTAAATTGAATTGAATTATTTTTCAATGTCTAGCGTTCTAATTTTACTAAGCTTACAGCATCTTATTCAATTATAGCTTGTTTATTAATCCTTTGTTTTAAATTACGCACAGTGCCTAGAGTTGGTTCCTTTAGGGAGATATGTGCACTATATGAATGTCCATTTTATTTTATTATTACATTTCTTGAATCCATTTGTTCAGTGTCATAAGGTTCAAATAGATGACTGTTCCTTTCTTAGAAAGTCATCATAGTTTTGACTAGCTTTTTGTCATTTAAAAAAGGGAACTTTGCTGATAATGGATCAGTTAAATTTTAAGAAGAACATTCCTCTCTTAATTTAATATTTCATGATCCAGGTTATGTGCCAAATTTACCAGGAGAGGAGACAGGAGAACTTGGGGAGATGAGACTGAAGCTGATTGATTTTCTTCACATGTCACAGTATTACATTCCTGAGAGATTACTCACACGTTTTCCAGCAGACGGTAATTTTTTATTATTGTTTGTTGTTTTCAAATTGTTTCCTTACCTCTTGCACATATCAGAAAAATTGTGCTGTCGGTCGTTTGCCACTTGCAGATCAACTTTCATGCATTGCGGTGGTAATTGTGGGTGCGCTGAGTGAGGAACAGGGGCACGGAAGTATCATCCATGATAAAATCTCTAGCAGTTTTGATTTCATGGGGATTTTTTGTTAGTTTTATTTACAGATCAATTTTTTTGCTTTACTTTTACAAAGACATGGATCTTTTTTTTTTATCTGACTTTACATATGATATTGATAGATTTTCATATTGAAACCCCTACCATATCTTATTGTTTTGTTTGAAGGATTTGTCAATTTTCGCATCATTATCATCATTATTATTTTTATTCAATATTAACATCTTAATTGCCCCTGTCCGGAAAATACCCGTTCTTTTGCCACTGTGTGTTTATCACTTGAATGATCAAATTGAAACTTACTGACAATCAACTGGTGCCACTTAGCTACTTATCGACGTATTTCCCATCAAGATCGACACATTAGTTTCAACGGTGCAGACGAGAAAAAATACCCTCCCTACAGAAAGTTCCGACAAGACTTTTTAACCATTCTTGTGCCACATCCACGTGTTCCTCATCGTCATCAAATCTCCTTTCGGCAAGGTGGTGCTTGAGGGACCCAAAAATATGGAAATCAGAAGGAGCCAGATCAGGACTGTGTGGTGGATGTGATGTTTCCTATTTATATTTCTTAAATTAAGCCAATCTTTTGCAACCTTGGCGTGTGTGGCGTCGCGCTGTCGTGTTGCAAAATAACGCCCTTCCTCAGACGACCACATCTTTTTTGGGGAATGACTTCTCTGAATCTGTCCAATGTCTCACAATAGGTGGCAGCATTGCCAGTTAATCCAGGGGGCAAAACATCTAGGACAATGCCTATTGCATCCCAAAACACCGTAGCCATGACTTTTTTTACCAAGGGTTGACGCTTAAATGTTTTGACTGTATGGGAGGATGGGTGTTTCCAAGTCATTGAGCCTTTTTCTGTTTCAGGGGTAGAGTGGTGGACCCAGGTTTTGTCTCCCATGGTCATATGATTCAGAAATGTTTCACTTGTAAGGGTTCCTCATTTGTGTCACCACCAGGTCACACTCTGTTGTTGCTCTCCTCCCTGTATATAAAAATTGAAGTACAGCTCTGACTTTCAACTTTGACCAATTCTTCAAGGTAGTCGCCATCTTTACCTGGTCATAAAAAATACATCCGGTCACCGAAGAACTTCAAAATTTGTGTTCAAGGAGTGCATTAGTGCAAAAAGCACCTGCAATTTGTTTATTAAAATAATTATGATTAGTTCTCGAGATATCGGGTAAACCCGGTTATTTTCCGGACAAGCCTCGTACTTGCTGTTCCCTCAAAACAGATTTTTTGAGGATATAGAACAAACCTCCAAAGTTATTTTTTCACCTAGATGTTTGCTCTCTCAGACTATGGGTTAACAAACCTTTGTGACCACCATTTTATTTTCATATACTTTTCATAATTTCTCCATTTGATGGGCATTCTTTGCTCATTGGTGGCACATGCAGTAAAGCGGTGGAGTGTTGGACTGCTGATCAAGAGGTCAGGGTTCGAAACCACTTTGTGAAGCATGTGTTTTTCCCTTGAGCAAAAAAATGTACACCATTTCTTCGCTTGACCCAGGTGAAAATGGGCACAGCTTTAGTTTGGGAAAGTATTCTGCAATAGACTATCATCCTTTTCAGAATGTAATAGATTCCACGTTATGCTTTAGAAACTGAAATAAGTTCCGGCCCTATGAGCCGAAAGGCTTGAAAGAACCACTGTACTTTTGACTTTGCTTATTGAAAAGCCACCAGACTATTCCAAGTTGTCTGTCTCCTTTCTGATGGCCCAATAAGTATGAAGCGGGCAACAATTTATCTGCTATGGCATACGTCTTTAAACCCTCCCAAATGGCATGAAGCATACTATAACACAAGCCACATGTATGCTACACACGTCATGCCATCATCCAACTGTTCTTCATTGTCTCGAACCTAACAGGCAGGCATCACAGGTGTAATTTAGAATACTGTGTCAGTGTGGGATTTTGCTGTTCATGTTTTATGACAAGGAAGGTTCCAAACGAAACGATGACTTTGACGTCCAACCTTAAGTGTAAAGCCTAACTTAAAAGTAGAGGACAAAGGTAAAATGTAAAATAATTTTTTTCCTTTACTTTCATTTAGACTTTTATGAGGAGAGAGCTATTCTACTGGGTCGTCTTGGGAGACATGAACAAGCATTGAGCATTTACATTCATTCACTGAAAAACACAAAACTGGCTGTGGAGTAAGTATAGCGCTGTTGTTTCATTCAGAAGGCTTTCCACCAATAAACTTGTGGTCACTTTCACAAGAAATTGACATTTTTGAAAAAGTGGATCTTTTTATTAGTTACTTGCTTAACATAAGTTTATTTTGAATTTTGACATGAAGACAAGAAGTTTATGTACAAGGGAAATTGACACATTAAATTTGGAAGTATTTCGGAAATGGACATGAAAAATTATGAACATTTTCTTCTTATGCTCTTTTTATTCTTCTTGCCTATGATCTTTCAATCTTCTTGTGTGTGATATTTCAAATAAGACCATACATAAATTTCCCTAAAGTGATGAGAAAAACTTTTTATTATCCCACCCATTCAGCCCGTTTTGTATTTACTTCCTTTTTTTGTACTTACTCGCTGACATTCTTAAAAACATTCATTTTGATTTTAGATTTTGATGGCAATTACTTTGTTGCAAAAAATAGAGAAAGTTGTATTTTTATCCGTTATTTTATCCAGGTACTGTGCCAAAACTTATGACAAGGATCAGGAAGGAAAAAAAGATGTAAGTAAAGTTTCTCACCTTAGTGCAGTTTATTTTATCATTTTTTATAAAATTTAAAAGAAAAAAATATTCAGGCCATATACCAGTAGTTTTTATCTTGATTTTTGAAGTTTTTTGGTTTGTTTGTTTTTAAGTATTGTTCATTCTAAACCCTCTTTTAGATCCATCTCCAAGAGCCCGACTCTCTTTATGCCTCTGCCAAAGTTTGTTTTTGTTTTTTTAAAGCTTTAGCTTGATTTTTCTTTTTCGTAAGCTATGCCAAATATTCTGATATTTTATAAGTTCATATGTATTTACTTTTTGGCCTCTATATTCAATTCAGAAATACTTAACAGGTTTTTTTTTATTGCCACCCAAAATTTGTTTCCATGTTAGCCATTACACGTGGTTTTCAATATAGAAACACAAGAAAGAAATTAAAAGTTATGTACATATTGAAGACCACCAAATGAAGGGTAAAGAAGTTTTTTGTTAATTCTTTTTTTTTTTAGGTGTATTTGATGATGTTGAAAATGTTCCTCAAGCCTGAAGACAGCCCAGGTGGAACAAAGTTAACTGACAGAAGGAAGCTGGATATCGCCATGAAACTACTAGAAGATCATGCCATGAAAATTGACACTTCTAAGGTGAGTAATATTGGAAGACAATCTTTGTTGGTATCGATCCTAGATCTAGATTTTTTTGGAAAGCAGAGACTGTAGTCGTCAAATTCTTCATTGAATAGTAGATCTAAGTACAGTGCTCACCGCTTATAAGGACACATCGGTTATAAGAACGATTTTCTGCCTTGCAGAATTCTTTCCTATTTATTTCTATCGGTTTTAAGAACGCAACATCGGATGTAAGAACACCTGGTGACTGCTGTTTCCTCTGTGAAGCTTTTTCAATAAACTCAAATTGTAGCACTTTTGCCAGAGGTAACAGAGAGATGAAAATTTCTTATGGTGGCACCTGTACA
>JBCJKF010657287.1:0-12656 GCA_039654545.1 Plocamopherus ceylonicus | reverse complement strand
AGAATGTTTATACAATATACTTAGCTGTCTCTCTCTCTCTCTCTCTCTCTCTCTCTCTCTCTTTCTCTCTTTCTTTTTCCGTCTGTGATTTACGTATTTATCCTCGTAATGAAAGTGCACTCTAACTAAATATGCTCCGAAATAGAATTTGGCACGAAACAAAGCTCGCTCTCACATAAAATGATCCCAATAAGAAATCAGGGCTTTTATCCATCTGCTAGTATAAAAGGTTGAACTAGCAGTTAGTAAACAGCTCGTATATGTGACTCGACACTTTTCCTCGACAATGTCGCTCGCCTGTGCCGACAGGTTGAGCTCTCTCACCGGTATCGTAAAAAAGTCACGACTCTACAGAAAATCGCTTATTTTTCCTTCCCACATTTTACGTTAAATGCGCGGCAATATTTTTTCCCTCTTGGCTCAAAATTTGAGATGAAACATTGCGTAAGAGACAATATAATATAGTAGCAAAACAGTTTGCTTGTTATGGCTCATTATAATTTACGGCAATTGCTTAAAAGTTTACTTTCATAAATCAATAATAATATGTAATCTAAAATAAAAAAATAAAATTTTTAAAAGAAAAATTAAGTTTTGAAGTCTTGTAATTAGATCTCTCAAAGATTTTATTGTTTTGAAGATAATCAGATTCTTAATAAAACAAAAAAATTCGGCGCTTTTAAGGTTTTGTCCTCAACAATGTTATTTACTTATATGCCTATTGTATATCGCATAAAAGGGAATATTTATCTTCAAAAAAGAGATGAGAAAATCGGACAAAGACACGCAGAAAGTAGCAGATAAGCAGGCATTTATGTAATAAGAAAGACTGAAGTTTCTTCGACGCTATGGAAAGGGAAGTCATCCGTATCGCTAAATTTAGACACTTATATTTCAATCGCGTACGTGCCGAGATAGCGTCTTCTTCGTGGAACTTCGTTTCGCAAATGAAGTATGTATTTACAACAGTCACAAGATTTTATTAAATGAAAGCTTCGCCGAGATGTAGCTTTTCTAGAGAAAGTAAAAAAAATAATATTTTTAAGCTACCTCTGCATATTTGATACTATACTTCAAAAAGATAAAAAAGGAGAAAAAAATGAAATATACTATAATTTAAAAAGAATATTCAAAGCATGTAGTAAATTATCGTTTCATTGATACTAATTTATTTTGTATAAAATATACTATTGCGCATGATCGTAATTTGATCAAGAATCCTCTCTATCACTGTCACAAAGATATTATATAAATCTCTAAATTTATAAATATATGGAGAAATAAAATACGTTTTTATTTTTATTTTGTATACATTCCAATTCGAGTATTATCCGCAAATAAATAATATCAAAAATTGAGCCGTTCGGAATGGCTTCTCGTTTTTCAGCACGGTCGACAAATTTTTCATAATAATCGTATTTCCCATGCGCGGCGCAGTATCCACATTTATAAATTATTTGTCCATGTGTACTTCCATATATCGTCCTAGTATCACGAGAGTATACGATTATGCGTTTTGTATCTCTCTGCGGAAAACTCGCAATTTATTGAATAATTCTCGCTGCGCCGTTACATCGGACGTAATCAGATAACGTCCGAATTCCGATAACGTGAATTCATATTGCTTTAGAAGAATTCGTTTATAACGCCGAATCGAATATCGCATCGAGAAATAATTACGAGGATTTCTCGCGACACACTTTGGGATCCTCGATTCCTCGAATTCAAATCATCCAAATAGCCCGGACGAGAGAGGCAACTCGGGAGTTGTGAACGCGCGCTGATCTTGTAAGGATTACTTTCAATCCCCTTGAGCGATTTAAGATTCCCGACAGATCCATTTGAAAATTAAATAAGATCGATGAGATAGCAGACACGATGGAATCAGCTTCTCGCTTCTACAGACAAGCGATTCGGAATCAATCGAGCTTGACTGTATAAAATTGAATGAGAGCTTACAGAAACGAACAAGAGTGAAGGATTGATCGTTTCATTCTCCTAAAGGTAAATTTTTTATCATGATCAAAAAGCCGAAATTTTTGTTACGACGCATAAAAATATAAATGCATTATAAAGGTGATGTTTTTTTTTTTCCACCGCAATGATATAAAGTTTAAAATAATACCAGCGGGATATCGTGTGGAGATATCTTGTTACATGACAACCTTGAAAATGATAGAAATCATACAACTGGGATCGAGCAATTTTTAATCGTGTTTGACAATAAAATTGTAACGCGAATGCCAATATTTGATAGAACGTGTAAATATTGTGATCCGGGTTTAGTTCCAATATGATCCGATAAATTCTAGTTACATATAATGGTTTTGGCAAGGATGCAATGTTGTGCAGGCTTTAGTTACGCTTGGATAATATACGCGGTTACGCCCCGGAGCTTTATTTACTGCTTCCGATTCCTGTGTTCAATAACTGCTTCGTGCAAACACATACATTTTTCGTCCATCGAGATACGAGCAATATAAATTTATTAGTAGTGTAATATTCGTGAATATCTTGTATTGCTCCTATTAAATGTGACTTAACACACAGTTTATAGCGTTTTTTTTTTCTTCAAACGAGGATGGATTAATTAAAATACCGTTCGCGTGGGTCGTTTTAGCAAGACGCAGAACGCGGGTTCCTATGGAACTGAGGATAACAAAGTACGGCCGTAAATTAATGGACCCGTCCCTGCCCCAGTTAAAGCCTCGAACTTGGACCAAGTCGTGAAACAACGGGGGACAACTCCCAGTGTGTTCCTGACGGGAATGGCCGTCGAGTAAGAGGCCGTAAACGACCTTTAAAAAGTACCACAGGCCGTACGAGAAAATGCACGGCTGGATTAAGCGGTAAACCGCCAGAACGTGAATACCTAATTACGACGGCAGCCTCTATCACGTTTTTCTAAAAGCGGAAGTAAATTATAAGGTGCGTTGTGCCTTGTACGTATATCGTCGGTATCCTTAAATGCCAATTTAATATTTTGTTGAAATTTCTCGATATTGTAAAGAATCATATTTTTCTCAATATTCGCATAAATAAAAATTTAATTGAAATTCGACGGGGAGTGTTAATTAACTGAAGGGTGAATTTGATCTTTGATTATTTTGCGTTACTCTCTAAAGCTGGGTTAATTTATCATTCACTCTATCCGCCTCTCACGTCATAGATTTTGACGCAAGCAATTCCGTATTCAACAGGTTGTAAGGCATCTATATAGATGTGTAAGTGCAGTATATCATTATAGTTTAGGCACGCGATATTAGGCATCGATTTGCCTTTATCCTGCGACACAGGAGGCGTAGCCGAGAAGTTGACATCTGTATTTGGCACAAGAGGACCATTTAAATAAATTATTCAATAGCAACATTTTTCCTGTCTTTTCAGAAATTTATCTCCCGAAGCACGTATCTCGTTCCTCACGACCGTCTCGTTGACGCTAAACGTATAAACTGTACACGGCTTATCAGCTAACGCTTAATTAAGGGGAAAGTCGGTGGGTCCTCTCGCTCTCTCTCACCACGATGTAATCTTATCTTCGTGTAGCGTCCCCGCGTGTTCCCGCGATTAATCAAGCGCTTTCACCCCCCAATTCTCGACGCACGGCTGTGTATGTGTATGTGTATGTGTGTGTGTGTCTCGTTGTGTTTCTCCGGTCGTGATAAAAACGGGGAAGCTCATTTGCACGCGCTTTCACGTGCAATCATCCCTCGCGCTCACCCAAAATAAGCGCTTTAATCACGTCGCTAATTACGTCGTAAACAATGGGGGTTTGCACGTCGAACGTTGCACGGAACGTAACCGGAACTATGTTATTGACGAACGTCACGTCTCACAGCTGCGATCTCTGAGATGAGAGATTACCGCAACGTCAATTGCATTGACAATACAATTAATTCTAGACGGGTTGCTGACTGGCACGATGTCGATATTGAAACGGCCATCTGATACATCGCTATCGAGATAATTAAATTATTAATTATTATATAATAATTATGCTAGATCATGCTAGACCAAATTAATCATTCTCATTCCGATCATCTATATTAGAGTCCTGGAAACGCGCCGTACCTCTTGGCTGCAATTGTAATTTTACAAGCGGGATTTAGATTACATTCTCGGCGAAAACGATCCGGAGGAGCATCTCCCATTCGCGTGACGTCATATATTCAACGCGCAAGCTTCGCCACGGCAATTATTTCTCGTTCGGTTCAATTAAGCTACTCGGGCGGTTAGAGGCATAATGTCGCTCCGGTTAGGATTTAACAGAATGCTGAAATGCCCTATTAGGGAGCAGAAACTAACTCGGTTATACCGCGCGGCAATTCCCAGCGTTGCCCTGGGACATTCCTCGTGCCGAGATACGAATTCGGAGGAACGGATCCTCGATAACATCGCCCGAGGGAACGTTTGTATAAGCCGGGAATGTTTTCGTCACGAAAAACAGACTCTCGGTATCCCTCTCACACGCGCACACGCGTCTCGCAACGTTGTTTATTCAGAGAATGCAAGCCTGCAATTATTGCGACTAATAACAAAATTATTTTTATAATAAAACAGTTGGTTAAGAAAATTAAAATATCTAAGAAAATTAAAATAATTATTTTAAAAAATTTTATATAATTTTATATAATTTTATATAAACAAGGCATACGCATTTTTCCGTAAAAATAAATTTAAGAAACGGAATACTCGTTTGTTATTTTTAAAAATTACATTAGATTAAAATGCTAAGTTAAACTAAAATGCAGAATTGTATAATATTAAGAAAAAAAAATAGATTTATTTTATCGCGATGGAAATTTCATTATTTTTTAAACATAATTAATATTCTATTACATTTTCTTTTTTTTCCACAAATGTTGAAATATTATCAAAACAATGTATATAATGACATATACAAATTTTCTCGTAAAATTAAATTTTAAAAGTAGACATTTATTTTAAAATGTTGAATTAAATCAATACTAAAGATGAATTATATTAAATTATATTAAAACTAAAAAAATACTTTCTTATTTCTCGTGATGAAAATCCTATAAATGTTTTAATAAAAATTTCAATACTTTCTAATATTGTAACAAGAATTTTCTTTCTTTTCGGCAACCGTCAAATCATCACACTAATATACACATGATTTTCTCATAATTTTCCTCAAAATAAATTTGAAAAAAATACTTACTTAAAAATAAAATTATATCAAAATGATGGTGGATTATATCAAAGGCTTATATCAAATATATCTCATTCTTTCACAATAACAATTTGTCATCCTGCAAATTTCTTCTGCAGTGTCAATCCATCATAAATAATTTTTTAGGATAACATATTGGATCGTACCTTTTATTTGCACACTAGGAGCATATCAGCTTATTTCAGCTGTCGGATATGCCGTAAAACAATGGCAGAGCCGCAGAGTCAATAAAAAAATTCTTTTTTGAAATAACATCTCGTAAAAAGGTAGTTTACGTGCCGCAGTTTCGCGCGTTGTACAACCGGCAAGATCTGATATACGCGGCAGAATTTGAGGGACGGCGGCGCGAGTGTCCTGGGAATTGAATATCGACCATTGTACACGGCTTGGGTATTGTCAATAGGAGTAAGTGATCGCGAGCGTTGAGGGAACTCGGTTATTTTGGCGCGCCTCCAACGTTATCTAACTAAATGCCAACTGTCATTAGCATTGCAAAGCAAATGCGAGATCATAAATACGAGCGAATAAACAGCGGCGTTTGCGTCGTCGGTGATGTAATTGTCGCGTTCGATGTGAACGCAATATTCTCGAAGAAGACAGACATTATTTACGTGTGAAAAAAAAAGAAATCCTCGGCTATCGCAAATATATCGCACGAGTGTGTTTGTGATAACTGTAATTATATTTGCTGACGCTCTCAGCGAGTGAGAATCGGACCTGAGGACCTCGTTTTGTTGCGCGCTCGTGGAAAATCTCGTGTGAATCGTTAGCGCAAAGCTTGTACACAACAGCTGTTATTTTCACTCACCCTTTCTCTTCCTCGTTAATTAACATCCTCGAACAACACTTTGCGAAATAGTCTTGCCACGATAACCGCGATTACATAATAATGTCCGTGTATAAATGTGTAGACTATGTCGTCGCGCTTTTGACATACACAAAGGCTAAGTAGCCGAGCGTGCTTTACGTCGCGTGTAATCTCCTCAGACCACTCAACAAGCTCGCTTTTATGAAACGATATATTAATCGCGTTATATCGCCTGTTACGCGCCGGCAAGTAGAACGAGAGCAATTTGGCCAGGCACGGCAATCCGCGTCCCTCTAAATCCGGCACGTTACGACGCCGTCCGAGAAAGCGCTATCTAAATCCCGTGGGATCTAAGAGCCGTCACAGGCCGGCTTAAAGCAATGGCGCGAAGAATGGATATTCTAATCACTTAAGGAAAATCTTCGCCTCCGCGGTAGCGAGTAATCGGGCCGTCAACGCGCGGTATCCAGGCTTCGCGGGAGAC
This sequence comes from Plocamopherus ceylonicus, assembly GCA_039654545.1. NCBI lineage: Eukaryota > Metazoa > Mollusca > Gastropoda > Nudibranchia > Polyceridae > Plocamopherus > Plocamopherus ceylonicus. The sequence continues at coordinate 6,170 of JBCJKF010657287.1, read as the reverse complement.
ATTGACAAATTGATAAGCAAAACTATTAATCTATGGCTTTAATTGGGCCTGAGATGAACAATAAAATAGTTTTTCAAAATTTTTGCAATTTGCGTAAAATGTTAATAATAAAATTGCATATATCAAAAAATTTCAATATATATCTGTCGGAATAAAGCTTTATATAAAAGTTTTTAAAATAATGCAAAAAATTCTTCAAAAAATTTTTAAAATATCAATTTTTTTTTTAATTAATACAAATATAAATATATGTTATCGAGAAGAGATTAATGCACTGAATTACTCGCGAGCGAGATATTTAGGATCTGGACTTTCGAGCTGATAAAAGAGAAAAAAGAGAGAACTAGAGATAAAAGACACAAGTACGATAGAGAATGAAAAAAGGCAGCCGGGAGAAGGACAAGGTTGCGGTAGGTAACTGGAGAGCATAACCGAGGGCAATTTCAGTAAGCGGTCATCCAAAACATTGCACAAACTCGAGCGTGCTTTGGGAAAGTGCTTTAGCGTAGATGTAGTATTATGTGGAACATGAAGCATGGTAAAAGAACGACACGCTTGCAATTTTAACATATCTTAGATCAATAGTCGCCACACGCATACACACACATATATCCACATGCATGTACACACAAAAATGTATCTCTTTCATATATTCCTTGTGCTCTCGCGTTTCGCATTTTATTTTTATTAATAATATGCATTCTGCATGGTTAAACAAACGCGGTGGAATATCGAAGAATGCAGAAAATGCCCAATAGCCGAAATCGACATGGTTCGCCTCTGTCGAAAATTATTCGTCAATGTTGTCAAATTGTCTGGCAATTTGACAACAGTATAATTCACAATTGAAAACCGATTGTACGCACATCGCAATATCGTTCACTCGGTTTTATGAATATGTTGGATTATGTTAAAGTTACTTACAGCATAAAACTTTTCACGAATTTAGTTCGGTTACAAAGAAAATGTTGGCTTTTATCTTCGAAAAATTTTTCATCGTACGTCTGTATTCTTTGTTGAAAACAAAAGCTAAACCGATTAAAAAAGATGCGTCAAAAAATTAAATATCACTCTTTGTTGTGCCGTGGACAAACGAAGAGCGTTCTCAAAAGAAAAGCTTTCTTGCATGCTGGTATAGGCAGCTGATACTCTCGCATGAGTAGCGAATAAAATTGGTTCGCAAATTAACTCTTGTTTTTATGCTCGACAATTAAAGGTACATTTAGTTCTTCTTTTTTAATACATATTGGCTTTCAACAAGCTGTTTTTCCATTATATCTGAAAAGCAATTTACTGATAACGTTTTGCATGTAAACATCGTGCAGAATTCGTGTGCTTACTGCAATAATTGTCAATATCTAATATATATAATTTTTCATTAAACACAAGTTAGAGTTTTCTTTTTTACTGAAATTGGAGATAACACATCGAATAAATATAAATTGCACTTCTAGAATAGCCGCTAAAAATGAATATAAATTACATGTCAAATTATCGTTCGAGAAACGCATCGAGTGCTTGATCATAAATGTGAAAAAACGACCGATTTGTTTGTCGCACGAATGAACTTTGAGCTTGTTGGCAGCTGTATATACACGCTGAAACCGTACGTGTTCAAATGCACTGCAATATATATTTTGTTGAAACAAAAGAATATAAAAAAAAATCCAGGTTACACATATCCGCAAGAAATGCAATAAATACATGTAGTCAAAAACATTGTGTCATATAATTGTGTCACGTATATTTGTTCCGTTAACTGCAGATCTGTGTAACCTGATACTTTTTGAAATTTATTAAATTTTAAAATTAATGTACAGGGACATATATATGTACATATATTATATGTATGTGTATATGTAAATTTTATAAATAATGAAATTATAATTAAATATAATCCTATAAATAAATAATAAATCCAATATAAAAAAATTCCATAAATCCAGTATAAAAATAATAATTAAATATAGACACTAAAAAGAGAGATAGAAAGAATAAAAATATTTTGGAAATTCGTAATAATCTTTGTATATTCCAGCGAGATATAAATATAAAAGCGTGGAAGAACAAACAGCAAAGCAAATCCTTTTTAAAATGGATTGTTATAGCAAAAATGCCATCAATGCAATAACCGGCTGTGCAAAGGCAATTCCGAGATGGAATCGCAGTTTTGGAGATGCGGGCACATGAAGGGAGATAATAAAAGACCGACCAGTGTGCAATTGTAACGTCAGAACGATTCTGATTTCGCGAACGAATTTTTTGTACGCCGTAGAAGTGCAAAAGTTACGAGCGCGGTAAATTTTGTTTTTCTAGACCGTACGTTGTGTTAAGTAGTTGCAAAATAATGATAGCACGGTGGATAACCAACTGCGCGTTTTGTGAGAAAGAATTTGCAATAAAATTGGAAAATATAATACATTTTTCATACAATATTAAAAAAAGCTATCTACAATTATGAGAATTTTAAAGCTTCTATTAAAAACCATATTTCTGTGTCTTGTATTTAATACTCTAAATATTATTAAAACACTAAGCGATTTACTTAATAGCATTATATTAAATTCTACTGTGCGTACTGAGATTTTCACTTTTCCTCGCTAATTAAAATCGTTAATTAAAAATGATAAAATAGAAAAAGTAACAATAATAAAATTTTAATTAACGTAGAAAGAAAATAACAATAATAAAGTTTTAACTACAGATTTATGTATTATTTCTTTAATTATTTATCAAAATTAGAAAGAAATAGTAGTTTATATTTGTAGATAAATAATAACATGAATGTAGTATCGTAAAATTTGCACTCTGATTTATCGAATCACGATCAGAAACCCCCATTTTCGACGTAAATTAGTGCGAATATGTATTTAGCAACCCACATAATGCTCTTGCCGCAAGCGCATTGCGCGAATACATTGTTTTCTATATCGATTGGATCGCATTTAGCAAAATGAAAAGCACTGTAAAATTTGCTCCGACACGATTTTCAATGTGTGATTTATATCAAAAATATATATATCTCTGCGGCTGTATATTACTTACAAAATTTTTTAAATGTTGATTGATTAATTCGGGCTAAAACTGTAAATTAAAATTATTTTAATTTGATTAATAATAAAATATCGATGTAATTATAAAATGTAAATGCTTAAAACATTAATGCTTTCTTTATTGTTTTTATTATTATATTAATATTATTATATAATAATATTCTATTTTTTATTCCTGACATTACAATATATTTTTTCATTCAGTTTTTCGAGGAATTACTTTAAATAATTTTTATATTGAATAAAATAATATATTCTGTAATGACTACTTTATTTTCATCTATTTTGTGCTGATATTTTTTTTTGAATTTTTATTTTCTAGATATTACGAGCGTAATGTGCTCCACTGTAAAAGCTACTCTGAAATAATTTGTTCTTTGTATAAAATAAACCCAATTTACTTGTTACAAATGTAAAAAGAGATGCCATCTTCATGTTATGTTGAAAAGCGCAATATCTTAAAAAAAATGTCATATTCTATTTTAAATATTTCCACATAATTTTTACTATTATAATTTTTTGAGGAATTTATAATCGCGGCCATTCAATTTTATAAACCACGAGAGATGAACAATTTTTTAGAGCTGAGTTCATAAAAGCTGAAGCACCGGCCTTAAGTTAAACGGAATGCGCTCGGTTAAGATTTAATTAAACGAAGTTGAGTGCGCAACAGAAAGAGAAGAAAATAGAGAGAAAAGGAGGGAAAGAGAGAGAGCACGGATTTGTATGTGTGTGTGTGTATGTGTATGTGTAAGCCGGATCGTAAATTTCTGTCGAGTAGCATATATAAAAAGACTGTTAGGAGTTCGCGAAAACTCGGACCGCGCTACTTGGCGCCTCAACAATCCGGCCACCGTCGCTCGCAATATTCGTTTAACTTATTTATGGCAAATTTGGCGAGCGGATGGATTTTAATCCGACGACCCGTTTTACGTTTGCCCTTGTCGCGGGAATATTTGGGGACAAAATCGGGGTAAGAAAGTAGGGTAATGCCAACGGAGCGCAAACAAGAGATCGCCGTGCGTGCCAAAATTCGCACACAGGCGATTAAAAGACGCTCGAAAAGCGCGGTGGCAAACAATGCGAAATAGCTAATTCACCAAGAAAAACGTACGGAAGATCGCCAAGTAAAGAGTTTTGCGATTTTAACGCTATTCCATGGCGCTTCTGCGGTCGAGAGAAGAAAGGAAACGGGGTAACATTATAGAAGCATCAAAGGATAACTCGTTTGAGTGTGCAATAAATAATAATGATACTAATGATGAATTCCATATATATTTTTTGTGTTTTTTTTAATTCCTTAGCATTTAATAAAATAAAATTAATATTTATAATATTTCTTGGAATTTATTAATTTATTAATTTCTTGGAAATTAATTTAATTTGACAAATTTTTTCTCTTCTTCTTCTGAAAAATATTTTAACAACTTTAAATATTTATATAAAAAAAATTCTCTGACAGAAAAATTATGTATTAAGAGCGGATCGATGCGTAAAATTTTTTTTCTCACAATTATAATTTCAACAATTTTGTCGTATCAATAAAAACATATATAGCGTGTCCAAAAGAGTCAACAAAAAGCTTCGCACAAAATCTGAATCGTTCTTTCCTCATTTTTAAGAAATTCTGCACGATATTGTCGGCCATTTAGCTGTGAACACACGCTCCTTCTATACCACAATAGCTGCATTCACGTGCGAATGTCCACGAATGCGTATTCATAGTTGGTCGCTTGTATGCCGTTGCATGCGAATCGCATCCCGCGCCACGTGTTATTTATTGGTCCCGTGCGCAAAGATGGACACATGTGTGTACCCCGCATGTAGAGGACGAATCGCTAATTTAATTTCGGCATATTTGGCGTCATAATCTAACGTTCGGCACGCATGATGTTATGCCGTAATTTCAGCGGATGAGGGGAAAGGGGATTGACAGTGAGCGACGCAAATATTCCTGGGTTTCGATTAGAGGCACCACGACCGATATTGGAATCTCGTTATTAAATTAATGATCGCGCGGACGCGCACGTAAATGTACCGGCGTTCGATATCGGCGAGAGGATGCTCACTTAAGGTCAGATTGCAAGGAGAAAGAGGCGAGACATTACAGACGGCAGGGCATTCAAGGACCGGGTTAAAGATGGTCAAATTTGTAATTACGAGAGAGAGAGGAAAGATACAGAACAAGACAGAGGAAAAGAGAGAGAAAGAGAGAGAGAGAGAGAGAGAGAGAGAGAGAGAGAGAGAGAGAAAGAGAGAGAGAGAGAGAGAGAGCCGGAGAAGATAAGCTTAACTAATTATGGATGCAGGTACAGCAAGGAGACGCTTTCTGCTCTATGCGCGGCAAATTCGGGCGGTCGCATTGTGCCGCATCCAAAGTGCACGATGTTATTTCACTCGTGGGACGTGAAGCCGGAAAATATACGACGATGTTTGTCGTGCTCTTAAGACGACGCGACGCTTGGTTTAATTCCGCACGTTGTCTCGGGTTTGCCGCACGCGCTTCCTTTCATCTACGGGCGCTTTGACTAATCCTCTCGGAGTGGATCTTTCTCCTTGTCGAGAAGAAAAAAAAAAAAAAAAAAGAAAAAAAGAGAATAACGTGCATCAGATGTACTGATGGCTATTATTTTCTTCCTCAATATAAGACGCGATACTCGAGCGATTTTTATTGCTCTTGTACTCTCTTGCTGCAAAACTGCAAAACGCGTTTTCGTCTTCGCTTCTCTCTCCCCTTTTCGCAATGCCTATATTTCTGTTACCTTTCCACTTTTCCCATTCCTCTTCTTACTACAGCCGCGTTCAAATTCTCCAATGGGCTCTCGTGCTGCTTCGCTTTTACCTCGTACAAACTTTTTATTTCCTAACAAGCAGCGCGAAAGTCACGTACGCGCCAGGTTACGAAAGTCTGTACAATTCGGGAAAATTGAACTCTATGCGCCGATTCAGATAGTACGACGGATTTTCCGCTTAACGAAGGATCGTCGAATCAAAATCGTGGAAATTGGATCGAACGTGTGTTAAAAGAGACTCGCTGTTAATGTGGTGCACATTTTGAAGAAACGATTGCGCAATTATTTTCATTATACTCATCCAGAATTATACAAATATGTAATA
>JBCJKF010657286.1:0-18956 GCA_039654545.1 Plocamopherus ceylonicus | reverse complement strand
TCCATAAAATCATGAAATAAACACTTGTTTTACACAAAATTCAACAAAATTGTATCGAATAATGTTAGAACATATGAATTATTTCAATATATTTTGAAATTTTGCATATATATACATGTCTGTCAATGAGTCAAATCAAATAATGAGTCGATACTGCTACTGCCGGCCTGGTGCCAGGCCACCATGGGGCATGAGCTTCCAGGCCGTCCTCGTCAAGCGCCAGGCGGGGTCGCTCGAAGCCCTAGTCTGGCTGGTGGTCTGAAATTAATAGTGTTTCATGGTGGAGTACCCGGCCCATGCCAGGCCCATGCCAGGCAAGTTTTCGAACTACTAGCGACTCGTTGGTCAGACGTATTGTTGCAGGGTTTGCGGTTTGTTTTCCTTCCCGTTTTTCAGTCTTAATGATGCATTGAGCATTGGGTCTGTGATTACATTTTTTCTGAATAAGGGAGGGGGCAGGCCGCAATGGTAGCGATCTATACGGTGATAATGGTCTGTGTCCAATTTGCTTACGAATTGATCTCTGCTTACTTCACGCACCCCGTTGACCTCGAGTAAATTGAAGTGGACGGTGGTTAACATTAAAATTAAAGTGACACGTTATGAGTAAAATTATGGGTAAAAGTGTCAGAAAATGGCCAGGTTTTCTTTGAACATAGCTATAAGTTGTCGATATGTATCATAAAATGTAGCTGTAAAAAAAAATTCGAATATAATGTATTTTAAAATATTTTCTCAGAAATAAAACTGTATAAAAATCTGTATTGTAGAATAAGTTGCTCCTTTGAAAAAAAATTGAAAACACAGCACGAACAAACACTGCTGCCATTAAGGCACTACACATCACACACAAAGACCAAAGAAAAATAAATAATAATCATAAACTAATAAACATAAAACTAATGGACCAGATAAAATCCCATGCAATATACATATATTGAAACTTTATGTCCATATTTATTATTTTGTTATTATGAATAATATTAGTACTAGTAGTAATTGTATTATTATCGATTTCAGCCACTGCCGTACTTGGATAGGAGAGGACAAGTAGACATGGTTCTTTTAGACTTTTTAAAGGCCCTCGACATTAAAACCATCATGGGCCATTACACTGTATTAAAACTTGAACAATATGGCATTTTCAAATTTGACCAAATCATTTCTTATGGTGTAAGAACTAGAACTCTTAAAGTTATTGTTGAAGGAATAAGAGTCGAACTCTAAATTAGTTTATTCAGGATTACCACAGGGTATTGTTAGGCCCACAATACTTTTGAATATATATGTAATAGAAGTGATGTTGATCAAAATCTTACTCCTGGGACCAAAATTGGATTTATTAACTATTAGGGGATGAGATAGCCTGTTACTATTATAGAGAAACAAAGAATACAGAAAAGAGTAGTAAGACTGTAAAATACTCAAAACTGACTTAAATTAAATTACTTCAACTACAGTGTAAACTTTTTTTTACAGTGTGGCTTTTCATTATTATTTCAACTATAGTGGGAAAAAGTTTGAGAAATGGAATTTCATCCAGAAAAACGCAAATACGGTACATTGTTAATTGTAGGTACTTAGATAACTGATATATATATACATGTATAGAGAAACAAGTAGTAATTTAAAACTCATAATCTACTGATGGCTCCACAATTCAAGTTCAAGGTCTTATAAAGTCAAAGTACAAAGACATATGTATACATGTATATGTTAATACCTTTAAATTTAAATCTTGGTGTGATGAACACTTTTTTGCTTCTACAAATGTATTGTTACGATACCATGATTGATTTAAGAACCAGGAAAGATCCAGTTGAATCGCTAATCATCAAAAATGAGCCAGTTGAAATATACTCTTATTACTCTTAATAATATATGAACACCTAGGTGTTATCATCAACAACAAAGTAAATGAGCATGCCCATTATTATCCGCTCTAACATTGAGCCACAGGATGTATCTATTGAGGAAATTAAAACTCTTTCACATTGATTCAACTATACTATCTCTTTTATATAGGTTTGGCGTACGTAGAGTTTCCTTCTATTTTGTATTGGTACATAGGGAGGAAAATGCCCCCGTTATAATCAAACTCAAAACAAGTTTAAAGTACAATTCAGAGGCTCTGTAGAATCTTTCCAAATTAAAATGTATTACTATTACACCACAGAAACTCGCACTCTCTGGCCACAAAAAATAAAACGCATGGTACACAGTGGGTGCTTGATTCTTTTGAAAACAAACCGATAAAAGTCTGGGAGAGGTTTCCCCATCCCTGCCATTTTAACTATAATTCAACATGCATGCGTTGAAAAAGGACGATGTGGTTTTTGCAATGTTGACATTGCTCGCCTGTCGGTAGATCTAAGAGTCATTTTGTTGTGCGATTGCTGCGCTTTGTTGTGTGCCCTGTAGACTTGAAATTCTTAAAACTTTTAATTCCTATTCCATGCATATTATGTCAAATTATATGTACTCTTCTCATAAAATGTCTTTTTATCTCTAGTTTAAGCTTTATACATCTATCCACATGTATTTACTCATGTAATTACTGTGTTCAAATGTTTACATTTTGTTCAGTTGTCTTTACAATGTAAAAAAAACAACTTTTCTTGATTAGAAAATATATGATCTATCTTTTCAAAATTGGAAAATAGATAATTTTCGTTCCTGTGAAACTCCATGTAAGGCCTTTATCTTGTTTGCTTTTTTTCAACATGACATTAGGCCCCAAAAGCAGTGGCATATAATCCCTCCAAGTCCAAGTGTTTTGTGGGAACCGTAGTCGTCTTTCGTTGTGAAGATGCACTGCGACCGTGAGCCTATTGAAAGTTTTGTGAATTGTTACTTCACGGTCACCCACAAAACGCCTTCCATTCACTCACAACACGGGTTCAGGCAAAATTTTTGATGAACGCGCACAAGTCGCCTGCAACATTTTTTTTTACACAATTTTCATTCCGCACAAGATAGTCTTCTTTCATCACCAATGTTCAAGCTTGCCCAGCTTCGTTTGACAAGACCAACAAGACTCCCTGTAGTTTGTCTCGCACTTTTGGGTTGCTGGACTCAAAAGTTCCGAAAAAGCGTAGGATATAAGTTAAATGGTTTCTTTCTTTTCTTATGCTTTGGATGCATTTCTTCCCATCATTTAACACTTCATCCAAAAGATAGGGATATTCTCCAGGCCGTTTTTCTTTTCTCATATATACTATGTAGGCTACCCAGTACCTTCATATACTATGTAGGCTACCCAGTACCTTCATCTCCTATACTGTTTTCCGATCCAAAAGAGTTAACAGTAGTTGCAAAGCCATGACATAAGCTTGCATGATGGTTGTGTACATCTAAAATCTAGATCAGACCAATTAAAGATTTTTACAAAGCTTAGAATGAGTTGTCTCGCACTGAGTGTGCAGCTTTCGTTCGACATTCATTCTTCAAAAGTTGAAAGTTGAAAACGTGGAGTAGTAGTATACCACTGTGTTTGGGGTCTTCTTAGTATAATAAGTCCTCGTCTCCGACTCCAATCCTTAAGCTCCTTAAGCTTTCGTTTAACCTTCACAACAAATTACAAATTAATATAAAATACCATCACACTTTCCATACAACCTATTATAAATAAAACAGAAGTGAAATAATATGGAACAGTCTTATGTAAAAGTTCTGAGAGTGAAATCTTTATTTCTTTGAGATCAAAGATCAACAATAACATATCATAATGAATACACATTCCAGTACATTATATGTTATAAATTTATTATAATAATAATAATAATAATAATAATAGCAATATTTGGGAACACAATGCTAAATTTCAATTACTAAAATAGTTGAAAAATATCTTGGTTGGTAAAGCCCTACTTTAATTGTACATTATTATATTTATTTTATACATGCATGGCAAAAGTGAAGTTCCCAGAGACTAGAAGAGGTGAAAACCCAAGAAGGTATCCATTGGCATGAGTGTCATGGACTTACAACAGGCTAGAATGGCATTGTCACAATATAGCCTGTGCAATGTGACCATATATATATAAACGTGAGAGTACGGTATTCAAAAAATGTCAGTTGATATAAAAAGGGACCTTTAAAAAAATAAAAAAAAAAATATATATATATATATATAGGCTCCTAATATGTCAAAGTCAAAGGCAACTCAATGCAACAAAAGGCATCGATGTGGCTGCAACTGTAATATGAGATATAGTTACTCAAGGCAAGATGGAACATTTGAAATACCAGTATTACATTTTAGTAGGTCTATTGGTAGCAACATCTCAACTTTGAAAAGCCTGTTCAGCATCAGACCCAAGTTAACATAGCAAATAGAATATTGGGATCATCCGCAGAATATTCAATTATATAGACTTGAAGACGTTATTCTACTACCGGTATTCAAGTCACTTGTTTGACCTGTTCTTGAATATGCCAGCAATGCTTTGGCACCATACAGAAAGTAATTTTATACGGTAGCAAAAAGTCCAAAGATGGACAGCAAAAATGTTTCATGCCTAAGAGAAATCTTATGAAGAATACCTGTGAGAACTAATATATATCCATCACCACTCAAATTTAAATGAACATGGGTTGATGTTAAAGGTAAAGGGACATATGTTGGAATAAAATCTCAAATTAATCCTATTTAATCGTAGCAAATGTTCAGGAATATTTCAATGACCGGTCCCTTTATTTACTTCCTTAATTTACCCATAACCACTTCCTGTTCCATCCTGTCAGTGCCTCACGATTTTTTTCTCAGTTGATAAAAATTCCTCTAACTTGTGACCAACGTGGACCAGAATAAAGACAGAGATCAGAAAGAAGCATGATCGACTTCATTCTCTGATTTTTTTTTTTTTTTTTTTTTTTTTTTTGTCATTCATTGTCATATCCTATCATCCACATCATGAACACCTCAACAGGTTATGGGCCCAGTCACAGCAGGTTTGCCAGGCTGATTTCGATGGGATGAAGAAAAATATGAACAATGGGAGATAAAGTTTTAGGCTACCTCAGGCTACAGAAACTGAAAGATGTGATCTTGACACCAGAAGAGGAAGAAAACGACCACGACAAGAATGCAGAGGTTTTTGCCAAGTTGATACAATTCCTCGATGATAAGAGTTTATCATTGGTCATGAGGGATGTGGCAGATGATGGGAGAAAAGCTCTCAAAATTCTGCGCTGCTATTATGCCAGCCGTAGCACACCTAAAGTGATTTCTCTCTATACAGAATTAACGTCCTTGGTCAAACGACCAACTGAATCAATTATTGATTACGTCATTCGGGCAGAAACAGCAACAGCTGCCCCTCATAATGCAAATGAAGAGTTTTCAAACAGCCTTTTGATTCAGTTGGTCGTGTATAAAATTAAAATACTGTATGCCAAATACAATTAAAGTGTCACAACTGGCATCTTTCAATTTTCTGGCAATTAGCAATTGAGTGAGAGGACATTCAAACAAGTTGTTTAAGAGAAAGTGGATTAAGCTTCCGAAAACATTTCTACAAATATTAGATTTTCAATGTTTCACCCATTTTTAATGCTGAACCCATAAAATGTTTGTATTAGATTTCTGATTTGTTAATGGGTATCTGCTACTCATTGTTGTCTATGTGTGTGTGTGTGTGTGTATATATATATATATATATATAACATATATATACGGTATATATATATATATATATATATATATATGTATATATAAGACATATGTGACTAAAACGGTAAAGAAGGTACCAGTTTCACGGTCCAGCGGAAAGAAACCTTGAAAGAAAATGTCCTTTAAATTTACTCTGCAGAACAAAGCTGGTCATTACATTGCTCATTACATTGCAGTGTGTAAGACATTAAATCTAACCACACTTGGGTTTCAAAAGAATAACGATTCCATCATTACTAAAACATTTGCCAGATTAGATCACACTGGACAAGACGTGAACGTCAATCTGCAGGAGGACAGACGAGGCAAGGCCCCAAAGCCTCACACATTCGACCACAGCATTATTCTAAGGCACCATTATTCAAAATCACATCGAACAAACCAGCTGTGCCCCACTACCACCGTGAACATACACCCTTCGGAAGATATTTACCATCTGACATCTCTTTTGAAGAAATGTTTTCAGATTTCCAGGCCACAGTCAAAGCTAACATATCCTACTCCCTATACTACCATGTGTTCAAAACAAAGAACATTGCTATGACTGTGCTAAGGAATGAGGAGTGCGAAGACTGCAACCTGATGAACAATCATAGAAAAAGCTGTGACTGCACCGACGTGTGCTACGTTTATGCAAAATATATAATTCACAAGCGGAATCACCAAAGCGCAAGGAAGAATTATAAAAACGATGCTGAGGCAGATCTTTCCAATGACGATAATCATGTAATCTTTTCTGCTGATCTTCCGAAAGTTATACTTCTCCCAAGGATGGATCAGTATGTCAGCAATCTTCACAAGCAGATTGGTTGTTTTTAACGAGACATTTGCCCAGCTTGGACGAGGAATGAAAAATCTTGCCATCACTTGGCATGAAGGTATTCCGGGCAGGAAGGATGAAGACATTTCGTCGGTATTCTACGCGTTTTTGAAAAGGCAGAGAGATGCCCATAATCTGGGCAGACAATTGCGCCGGCCAGAACAAGAACTGGACTTTATTTGGACGTCATCGTCGATGGACAGATGGTGATATTTGATCAGTTTTGGAAAAAAGGAAACAAAAATGATCAAAGACAATTCATGTGCAAGTTTGTTGAGAAGCATCCCCACAAAGGGCCACACACAAAGAAGCTTCTAGAAGGCAATTGACTTAAAAGTATTTCTTCTTCAAGGAATAATAAAGATATTGCAGGTCTGTAGAACATTTTTTTCTGAACACTTAGGCTGTTAAGAAAGACTTTGTTCAAGCAAGCATTAATAGACAAAACAAAGTCGGAATTCTAAAACCGGCTATGTCTGGCAAACAATAAAAACAGAAAAAATGGTCAACCGAAACCATAACCTTGGTCATGGTGCATTTCCAGACTATACTGACCATAAACAGTCATCACTGTCGTCTACAGGTTTCCTCGCCCAGGCTCTCAGTGTCAACGAAATGCATAGGTTCTATGTTGAAAAATTACCGATGGATGCACAGGCATTGTCTCAAAGGACAAATACCACAGAATTTTCGCAGAAAAATTCAATTTATCGTCTTACCTATGAAAGACAGATATATGCAATGATTGTGTGGCCTTTGAGAATTTCACTATTGCAGACTATGAACACAAAAATTGGCTTGAAACATCTTGAAAACAAGGCAGTGCCTTGAAACTGTTTACGGAGGCAAAAGAACAGTCTTCTCAGCGGTACAGACATGGAAGCCGCATGTTATGATATGCAACAACAATTGCCCTGCCCAAAATCTAACATTTCAACCTTTTAATACAAAAGACATTTACTTTAACTTTAACCAGTCACTGTGTAAGTGTCAATGGTCAGCCACTCACACCAAAGAAAGTAGACCTTAACACTCATTTCATCAAAAGAAAGTTTTACACGGCTACGAGAAAACAATCGCAGAATACAAGGTCAACCATTGATCTTCATGAGAATTTTCGCTCCAAATAAAAAACAAAAGGCTAGTCGAAACACTAACCAAAAGAAAATGTGCATAAAAAGTTAGCCTATGAATTAATGGAGCTTCCAAATGTGTTTGCAAAAGATAATAAATGTATGTGTTCTTTCTTATGTGCTAAGCAAGTCACTTTACCTTTTTTAAAATCTGAGATTTGTGCCTTTCAATTAGATCTAGATGTAGGTTTAGTTGAGTAGTAGGCACTACATTACGTTTATCCCCTTTCTACAATTCTATCATATTTGTCGTTTTATTTGAGTTTTAGGATACCTTTATTGTAATTTTCTTTCTTTTTTTTTTCATTTCCTTTATTGTTCTAGGTACAAAATAAAACATACGTTGGAATTGCATAAAAAAAAACTTTTAAACGAATTGTACCGGGTGTGTGGCGGTGTGAATATGAGTCACAAACAAAAGAAATACAAACATAGCCAAAAAAAAGTGTGAAGATTATGTTTGCCTCAAGTGTCTTGTGTGCATAAACAATGCCTGTAAGAGGTAAAATGCAAGTCTCATCCAGCGGGCCAGAGACAAGGTGAGTCCGAGTGTTGGGATATGGGTCGGCTTCAACCCCATGGCTCATAAGACATCGGATAGTCAAAAGGACTGGCTGTTTTAGGCCTAGAAGGTCAGAAAGCGTTGAAGCGAAACCAAGCAGCCAAAACACAGACACTTATGTCACACACATCACCCATTTCATTTTCTCCAAATAGACAACATACACACACACACTTGACAGCACCATATCTCCAAATACACTAGAAAGAAAAAAATACTACTGACAGCACCACATCCCCTATGATCAAAAGTATGCTCACTTTACACGATCTCATGAAAAATTAACCAGACGAGCCATCACTTAAAGGATGGGCAAGCCCGTAAGAATGTCGGCAGAGTCAACATTAGCTATGAAAGAAGAGTTAGAACTTTGTTGGAGACAACAAAGATTACAGCATAGTATTTTAACAAAAGAAGGTGTTAAGTAGTGAGTTTCTATTAGAAAATTAGCCAAGGTATTGGTGGGTCTCTTTGTCATAGTCGAATCGGCTTTGTTTCAAGATGACAAAACAAAAGAAGTACGGTAGAAACTAATTAAAGTGTAGCAGGATTGAAAATTTGCCAGGTTTTGTCGATAGATTAATGGGTAAATATGATAGGAACCAGCTTCTTTCTTGGCATAATGGAACAATTCCTGAAAATGAAATAGGGGGGGATCATGGGAAGTCATCAATGAAAATCACATTAGCAATAGCAAACACAGCTACGCCAAATTCAAACACAAAAACTATAGTTATAGGGCAAATCAGAGTAACAGAAAGCCATAAAAACCTTGAAAGGTTCTTACAAACTGGAATCAAGGAGGAAATCATGTCCCTCATGGCACACAAGTGGAGAGGAAAGGATATTAAAGTCATACTTAATAGAGATTATAAGTTTTTTACTAAGCTTCACGGCTTGTCAGGGGCATGTGGAACATTTCCATGCTCATGGTTCCTCTGTTAACGTTTATTTAGTATGTAAAAGCCAAGAGTGTTGCTGTTCATTCATTCTTGTAAATCTACCTCTACCCTCTCGCACAGTACACGGTGGAGCTAGGACTTCAAATCGTACTACAGAAGCCAGCAGCATTTAGTTGATGAGGCATGTCCTGGTTTGATGATTTATCTATCGACCAGAGGAATTGGTTTAATATTCAAGAATCATTTACAAATCGTTTCATTCTCAAAAATGCATTCAATTCGCCAGACGTTATATGAGCGTCAACTCTACGAAAGCATGCGTCTCGGTCACGGTCAATTCATTGACAGTTTTTTTTTAATCCTTGAAGCAGAAGGCCAGATCCCTCCAAAAGCCAGACAGCGACCTAATGAGCCGTGTAGTGTAGCAAGAATGTGTGAATGGTATGCAAGGGGTTAACTGGGGACACATCCGGTTCAAGAGAACAACATGGCTTTGGTTTTCACTTCTTATTCATGTTTATCATTGTATCATGTAAATCGTTAAACATCATAAGCCGGTTCATCGACGGCCTACCCTCCCCGCTGACTTTCTTCGTATGAGCGGGAAACCCTATAAAGTCAGAGCAGGCCCTTATTTCCACTCGCAATGGGGAGGCCTATGGCTATCGCCTCAACGGACCAGCAAACCCTGATGCGGTCAACACCTTCAACCAAACGACCACGGCCAGTGTTTCTTCATTACAGTGGCAAATTGACGAATTGTCCACGTGCCTAGGATTCCTAAACTAGTCCAGTGGCCCTCAGTTCAACATCGGGAGATATGGGTCCCGTTTCAACTTCAGCAACCCCCATTTTAACATAGGCAAAATGACAAATGTGCGAAGTCGACTGAGGCAACAAATCTTTGGAGAAAATTCACCTTGATCATAGTTTGTTTATTGTTACCACTCTCTGAAGAGCTCTCTTCCATTCCATATTATTTACCTGATGTCTGATGTAAATCTACTGCATCTGAACTTATAGCAGTTAACGAATAAAACATATTCTATCCAGCACAATCTCCTGCATCTTTCTTTTCATCCACTGCCCACATTGGTGACAGGGAAGAAAGCAGGGACAATCATTGAAAGAAATAGGCATTCAGTTGAAAAATGAAAAATCAGTCTGAAAATTTTTCTGGGCAAATAATACACATTTGCGGGAGTAGAAAATAGATCATTTGTGAAAGAAGATGGAGAATTTCAATCACCATATGGCAGAATAGTAAACCAAACTTAGCAATATGTTGTAGACCGCATGCTAGATGCATACGCCGAGAGAGATTTATTAATCTGGCATGATCAAGCGATCCCATCAGATGAAATCTGGTCAAAGGTTGGAGGCGACCATGGGTAAAAGTTTCTAAAATTCACTTTACAAATAGCAAACACGAGTAAGCCAACTGCACAAATAGTTATCGTGATCGCTTCAATTGGGGACACACGAAAACTTAGTTAGGATTTTGGAAGGTGGACTACTGATATTCATGGACTACAAACACATGGAGCAACAAACAATAAAGATTGTTTGAAATGGGGATTATGATTTTCTGTGCAAAGTCTATGGTCTGTCAGGCCCTCAGGGGTGGAAAAAAATGTTTAAAAAATTGTACTGATTTCTTTTCACAGCACAATGGAGCACACGCTGGAAAAACATGTATCACATTCAAAAAGACTGTAGGGTAGGCCCATGTGTCAACTTCAGTCTCAATAAGAAACACATGAAATGTAAAAGAAAACCCAAACTGTGTAAGTGCTTTCGGGTGACATTCTTATTCATTTTGGATTGGATATTGAGAAGGACGAAGAAAGCAAGCATTCTATGTATATGTGCCACAGATGTGTGGCTTTGATGACAACACTGTGTTATAATACTAGCTTTCCTCCTCCATTCGGGTTTTCCACACCCCTATAAATCTTGCCCATCCTTACTACTTGCTAGGGGTACCTTACGTTTTCTTAAGTCATCGTCTCGGGCAATCTACAATTAGAGGGAACATGATACCCCCCCCCCCCCTTTCATGTGTGACGTCACGTGCCATCCCTCCTACTGATTTCCAACGCGCATGCCTAGGTACCCGTTAGGTAGCGTTAGTTAGATTTTGGACTTGAGTAGAGTAGTATCACTTTTGGTTGTTAGTCATTGTTAGTAACGTTAGAATAATTTCATTTTTCCCATTGAACATTACCAATGTTTTTGACTTTGTGAATTTTAATTAGAATCAATAAAACGAAACATTTACTTAGTATACAATATAAGCCAAGCGAGTTGCTGTTTCTTCATTTTGATCGTGTCAATCAACGTCAACCCTCTCGCACATTACAACTGAAACAAAGACACAAAGTGTCAAGGAGTTGCTGGAGATAAATAAAGACGTTTGGTATATGTCCTAGGAACATTTAAATTCCATGCACGGCGTAGAATATTGTTCCTCAGCGATCTTCTAGCCTACTCTGCCGACGCCCGCTAAGAAGCAATAAATCAGTGTCAGGCGCGTAGTTTGACCTGCCCTCACCCGAGGTCAACAGGTACCTAGCGACATCGACACTAACAGATCATGCGTGCCAAAGTCAATCAATTTGAGCAACATATAAAGCAACTACCGTTGCACTCAGTCTTTATTTCTCGATTCTATCCAAACCACTACACTCCTGTTCCTTTTGTACTGTTGAAAAAATTTGTAATCCTGTGGCATTTACTTCCTGTGGAATAAGGCCGTTTTCTTCAGTAAATTTTACGTTTACAAAATTACAGCGTGAGTGCTCATTTCGATTTTATTTTTTTAATGACTTTTTTTAACCGGAAAGTGTTCCTCGCAATTTTTTGAAGGGTAAATTATTGTTCCATTCCTATATAAAAGAAATTTAACCCGTGCATATTTGTGTTTAGTGTTATTCGCAGATATATTTAGACATTGAGTATTTTGTTATATTATCATGTTTTACAGTGATTTGGAGCATACCCATGACTACCATCAGACTTGTTTAGATAAACTATGCCATTTTTGTGGAAAGATTAACCTAATGATCAAACAAAAGCAACATTACCAGAAGCCTCGTGCCTGTGAAGCTAGTGACATTTACTTGATTTTCAGGCTGGACATTGCCGATGATGAGCCCAGCAAACATTCCAAGTGGATTTGTGTTAAATGTTTCAAAATGATAAAAACTGTTAAAAGAACAAAAGGAATAAAAGAAGACAAAGTGCTGGCTCGATAAAAAATGCCAGAGAACTTTATGATGCTGCAAAGCATGTATGGTGCACATTCAGTGCCGATTGTAATAATATTACGGACTGTGAAACTTGCAATCATAGGGCACTACTCACCACTGGCTGCATCTCACGTAAAAATGACACTTCTTCAAAACCCGCTCACACTGCAGATCCAAACCATACACAAGATGGTCCTTCTTCTCACACATCAGAGATGAATACCAACATAACATAGACAGACACACAAAACACTATAGATGATAATGACAATCTTGAACACAGTACTGACACGGCATTCAACGTTTGTCCTACCCCCATACACACATCGACACCCGTGAAAAAATCAAAGCCGTTAACTGTTGATACGTCAACCTCCCCAATGATAAAGAAAGACATGACATTCAGCCATTCATTAAGCAGGTCACACGAACAACCACTGACAAAAGATGAAGAACAATTTAGTGGCAACAATTGGCATGTAAATGACTGTCCAAGGCAGTGTACGATGCATTTCACCGACAATGAACAGAAGGTGATATTTGATCAGTTTCGGGAAAAAGGAAACAAAAATGATCAAAGACAATTCATGTGCAAGTTTGTTGAGAAGTCATCCCCACAAAGGGCCACACACAAAGAAGCTTCTAGAAGGCAATTGACTTAAAAGTATTTCTTCTTCACGGAATAATAAAGATATTGCAGGTCTGTAGAACATTTTTTTTCTGAAAACTTTGGCTGTGAAGAAAGACTTTGTTCAAGCAAGCATTAATAGACAAAACAAAGTCGGAATTCTACAACCGGCTATGTCTGGCAAACACTCAAAACAGAAAACAATGGTCAAACGAAAGCAAAACCTTGGTCATGGTGCATATCCAGAGTTTTCTGACCATTAACAGTCATCACTGGTAAAGACTGTTCCAAAGGTTTCCTCGCCCAGGCTCTCAGTGTCAACGAAATGCACCACTCACACCAAAATAAGGAAGAACTTAACACTCATTTCATCAAAAATAAAGTTTAACATGGCTCTGAGCAAAACAATTATCAAGTGCAGAATGCAAGGTCAATCATTGGTCTTCCAGGGAATTGTCGCTCCAAGTAAAAAACAAAACGCTAGTTAAAACACTAACCAAAAGAAAATGTGCACAAAAAGTTAGCCTATGAATGGAGCTTCCAAATGTTTCTAAAAGGATAATACATGTATGTGTTCTTTCTTATGTGCTAAGCGCGTCACTTTACCTCTCTTAGTTTCCGAGATTTGTGCATTTTAATTAGATCTAGATGTAGGTTTAGTTTAGTAGTAGGCGCTACATTACGTTTATCCCCATTCTTCAATTCTATCATATTTGTCGTTTTATTTGTGTTTTACAATTCCTTTCGTGTAATTTTATTCTTTTTTTTCATTTTACTTATTGTTCTAGTTACAAAATAGACCATCTGTTGGAATTGCATACAAAACTGTTAAACGAACTGTGCCGGGTGTGTGGCAGTGTGAACATGAGTCACAAACACAAGAAATACAAACATAGACAAAAAAAAGTGTGAAGATTATGCTCATGACATTTTTTTTTTTATATTTGGAATAAGCAATAAAGGAGACAATCAAGATACTCATTCAACCCATATATGCCTCAACTGTCTTGTGTGCATAAACAATGCCTTTAAGAAGCAAAATACAAGCCTCATCCAGCAGGCTGGAGACAAGGTGAGCCAGAGTGCTGGGATATGGGTCGACTTCAACCCGATGGTTCATACAACATCGGATTGCACTGTGTGTAGCCATCGGATAGTCCTAAGAACTGGCTGTATTAGGCGTGAGCACATCGCAAAAAAAGGCTGGGATAGGTAAGCCCGTAAGTATGTCCGCAGAGTCAACATTAGCTATGAAAGAAGCATTAGGACTTGGTTGGAGACAGCAAAGATTACAGTATAGTACTTTACAGTATAGTACTTTAAGAAAACAGTTGTTAAGTAGCGAGTTTCTATAAGTTAAGAAATCTAGCCAAGGAATTGGTAGGTCCCTTTGTCACAGTCGAATCGGGTTTGTTTCAAGATGACAAAACAAAAGAAGTAGAAACTAAGTGTAGCAGGATTGAAAATGTGCCAGGTTTTGTCGATAGATTAATGGGTGAATATGATAGGAACCAACTTCTTTCTTGGCATAATGGAACAATTCCTGAAAATGAAGTATGGGTAAAAATAGGAAGGAATCATGGGAAGTCATCAATGAAAATCACATTAGCAATAGCAAACACAGCTAAGCCAAATTCAAACACAAACACTATTGTCAGAGCAAACACAGCTAGACCAAATTCAAACACAAACACTAGTGTCATAGCGCAAATCAGAGTAACCGACAGCCATGAAAACCTTGAAAGGTTCTTTACAAACTGGAATCAAGGAGGACATCGTGTCTCTCATGGCACACAAGTGGAGAGGAAAAGAGAGGAAAGAATATTAATGTCATACTCAATGGAGACTTTAAGTATAGGTTTTTTACTGAGCTTCATGGCTTGTCAGGGGCATGTGGGACATTTCCATGCTTATGGTGCTTCTGTTAACATTTATTTAATGTATATAAATATAAGCCAAGAGTGTTGCTGTTCTTTCACTCTTGTAAATCTAGGTCAACCCTCTCGCACAGTACTGTAGTACATGGTGGAGATAGGACTTCAAATCATACTGTGTGCTATGTAATATTAAAGACGATCAGAAGCCAGCAGCATTTCAGCTGCATTTAGTTGATGAAGCCAGGTCCTGGTTTGATGATTTATCTATCGACCAGAGGAATTGGTTTAATATTCAAGAATCATTTACAAATCGTTTCATTCTCCAAAATGCGGTCAATCCGCCAGACTTTATATATGAGCGTCAACTCTAGGAAAGCATGTGTCTCGGCCCCGGTCAATTCATTGGCAGTTTTTTGTTGTTGTTTTTTTTAAACCTTGAAGCAGAAGGCCAGATCCCTCCAAAAGCAGGACAGCGACCTAATCAGTCAGTTCATCGATTGCCTACCATCCCAGCTGGATTTCTTCGTACCGGTTGGAAACCCTATAAAGTCAGAGCAGGACCTTATTTCCGCTCCCAATGGGGAGGCCTATGGCTCTTGCCTCAACGGACCAGCAAACCCTCATGCGGTCATCGGTCAACGCCGTCAACCAAACAACGACGGCAGACATTACTTCATTACAGCGGCAAATTGATGAATTGTTTATGTGCCTAGGATTCCTAAACCAGTCCAGTGGCCCTCAGTTCAACACTGGGAGATATGGGCCCCGTTTCAACTCCAGCAACCCCCATTTTAACATAGGTTGACGACAACCAAGACAAAATGACCTCCGCTGTCAACTGTGTGATCGCTCTGTCACTGTGCCAGAGACTGTCGCCGTCCTTTAAACTGGAACAGCCCGGGACTGTTTTAAGTCAGCAGCCTTCGTCTGTCTCGGACCACCAGTATCATAGTCATCATCAATACCATAGGCGTTTTTTCAATGCAAATAAAAATCATCGCAAAGACAGCAG
This sequence comes from Plocamopherus ceylonicus, assembly GCA_039654545.1. Lineage (NCBI taxonomy): Eukaryota > Metazoa > Mollusca > Gastropoda > Nudibranchia > Polyceridae > Plocamopherus > Plocamopherus ceylonicus. Next base: position 3,097 of record JBCJKF010657286.1, on the reverse strand, counting down.
ATGGGACAGAGCAGCGCCTTCTATGACACCGCCCAACCACCCCAACAATTACATAAACTCTAGTGAATCCTCCACGAAATATCTTCAAGTGTATTTTTAAATTCAACTGTTCCTGTCGTTGGACTATTGGACAGTGGTAGTTCTATTAACATCATTAGTTGGAACCTTTTCACTTCGCTTGTAAATGTAAAATTGTTAGAAAATTCACAGGAAAAAATAGAGTTAGATTTTGGCCTTCAATAGAGTAGAATCATTTTGGTTGTAAGTACACTTGTAATGTTAGAAGAATTTCATTTTTACTATTGAGCTTTTTTGGACATTGTGAATTTCACTAGAGTTAAATAAAAGGAAACATTTACTTAGTGTACATAAGCCAAGCGTGTTGCTGTTCATTCATTCTTGTAAATCTATGTCAACCCTCTTGCACAGTACACCTTATGCCCAAATCCAGATTCAACTCATTGAATCACCATTTCCCTTCTCGAAGACTTGCATCGCTTCATGCAGATCACACACAGTTTATGTTACAAGAAAACCAGAGAGAGTTCATGTAGACAGCAGGGCGTCAACCAACATCATCAGCACAGGCAAAAGTTTGTTCATCCGCTTCAACACCAACTTTCGAGCTCAAAATCATGCCATTGAATTGGTCAACGGTCAAAATTCACTCTGAATTGTCAAAGGCGGAAGGGATACCAAAATCACTGTCTTTAATTTAGCGGGCAACCGCAGCAGATTATTCTGAAAAGTGCATTGTTTATTCCTGAATAATTTGATCAAAATATCTTGTCTGTATCTGCAGCCACAATTAACGGAGCTTCCATTAGTTTCCCAAAACAAATTTCTGGTTCAATGGATTATAATGGAAATGTGATTGATTTATATCAATGTAAGAATTTATATTTCATAAACGCAGTAAGAAAATGTACCATGAAAGAAAAATCCCTTCAGTCCTGGCATGAAATTCTGGGGCACTGCAATTGTGAGGACATTTGAAAATTGTGATTCCTTGGAGATATTAAGATTAAAAACCTAAATGAAAAATTTAAATGTTCAGCATGTGTGCTAAGCAAAATGAAAAATGTGCAAAGTCAACTCCCAGATGCCAGAGCAACAAATTCTTTGGAACAAATTCACCTTGATCATAGTTTGTTTATTGTTACCGCTCATGAAGAGCTCTCTTCCATTCCATGTTGTTTACCTGAGGTCTGATGTAAATCTGCTGCATCTGAACTTATAGCAGTTAACAAATGAAACATATTCTATCCAGCACAATCTTCTGCATCTTTCTTTTCATCCACTGCCCACATTGGCGTCAGGGAAGAAAGCAGGGACAATCATTGAAAGAAGTATGCATTCAGTTGAAAACTGAAAAATCAGTCCGACAATTTTCTAGGGAAATAATATAGACTTTTGCTTGAGTAGAAAATAGATCATTTGTGAAAAAAGATGAAGAATTCTAATCACCATATGGCAGAATAGTAAACCAAACCTAGCAAGTTTGTTGACCGCATGCTAGATGCATACGCCGAGAGAGATTTATTAATCTGGCATGATGAAGCGATCCCATCAGATGAAATCTGGTCGAAGGTTTGAGGCAACCATGGGAAAAATTCTCTAAAATTCACTTTACCAATAGCATAGCAAACAAGAGCAGGCCAAACGCACAGGCCATAGACTTTGCACAGAAAATCAATGGGCAAAGTCTATGGCCTGTCAGGCCCTCAGGGAACATACCCCATGGGTTTAGCAAAAATATTTCAAAAATTTTACTTATTTCTTTTCACAGCATAAGCTGGAAATACATTTATCACATTTAAAAAGACAATGTAGGGTAGGCCCATATGGCAACTTAAGTATCAATAAGAAAGTGCTTTCAGATGAAGAGAAGGACAAAGAAAACAAGCATTCTATGTATATGTGCCACAGATGAGGTGACAACAATAAAACAATGACAAAGTCTTGCTTCAATACGGCGTGCCAAGGAGTTGCTGGAAAAAAGTAAAGACGGTTGGTGCATGTTCCAGGAACAATTTAACCCAAAGCATCCGGGTGCGCCCGCTCGCGCCCGCTGAATATGCATGGTGACGCCGCCAGGTGCGCCCGTTTGCGCCCGCTATAGAACCGCTGAACGTCACTTTAGTATAGCTCTTTATTAAGGGGTAAACAGTTTTGTTAGGTCGACTGCTTCATTTCCGCCCATGCTCGATAAACGAAACTGAAAGTAGCCGTTTACCGATCGTCGCTATCTTCCTTCGTTTTTCTTCTACAATTTTTTGAAGTGGCATCATTTCTACTGTTGACAATGGCATTTCAGTTCATCGAATCGTTGATCGGTGCCCCTCATAATACTGATGATAGTGATAATAATGACGATTTTAGTGATTCTTCTGATGAATCTGACATAGATCTAGATGTAGATGTTGATTCCACAGATCTAGTTGATCCAGATGAGGACGATGATAGGGAAGTGAGGCCTGTTAGTCCTGATAATAGGCCTGGACCAAGCGGTGATGGGGCTAACCGGGGTTGGAGTGAGGACCTTCACGATGTCTATGTTCATGAATTTACACAATATTCTGGTCCTGTTGTAGATCTAACTGAAGAATCAGAACCTATTGATGTGTTTGAGCTGTTTTTTCAACCTGCCTTTTATGAACAAATAGCTAATGAGACTAATAGATATGCAGAACAAAGGCAAGCTCATGCGGGCCGGGTCGATAAGAACTGGAAGCCAGTTACGAGTGATGACATTAGAAAGTTTATTTATGTGAATCTTATGTTTGGCATTCATGATATGCCAGAATTTAGAATGTACTGGTCTAATGACAAAATGTTGCGGGTTGAAGCTGTGGCAGGAGTTATGACTCGGGTGCGTTTTGAAACCATCAATCGCTATCTGCATATCGTTGACAACCGGGATCAGATTCATCGTGGAACAGATGGCTACGACCCCCTTTTCAAGGTCCGACCCTTGCTGGACATGATAAGGAGTCGGAGCAAAGAACTTTATAAGCCCTCCCGGGCCATTTCCATTGATGAGGCCATGGTGGCATTCAATGGAAGACTGCATTTCAAGCAGTATATACCTAGTAAA
>JBCJKF010657175.1:0-12658 GCA_039654545.1 Plocamopherus ceylonicus | reverse complement strand
GAATATATGTATTATGAAATTAACGCGTTAAGACTTTCGGTAGTTTACGTTGTGTTTTATAATTTTTTTTTTGTTTTGTTTTTGTTTACGTGTTCTCTCTTTCAGAATTATTATTTCTGAAATTAATGCGAGCGATCAAAGTTCTAACTACTAGATTATAGGGCGGAGGTCATCACGTCTGATTTATACTGCAACAGCTTCAATGCGAGGCGTGAACGTGGCTTATTGCATTAGTGTCGTACTCTGCAACAGGGAGGACCGGGGTGAACCCCATCGACGCAATAGCCCGATGGCGAAGTAGCCAATAGCAATGATCGATAAAGCGCCCCTAATTAACCAGGTTCTGCCGCCAAATTGGAGCTTTGTTCTATCAGTGAAATTAATTGATTCTATCTATTCTATACCCATGCTCCATGGATAACGTTTGGCTGGCCGTTTCTCAGATAGCGAAGATTAGTTCGTCTTTAAAGCGAGCCGGTCAATGTCTGGAGCTTTGAGCCGAGTTGCATGAATGCTTTCCGTCTCTAAGTTCTCCTCAGGGGATCCTCGAACGTACCTCTCGTGAAACTCGCTCAAAGGATGAATGGATGAAATATCAAACGCGATAAGATTAAGTAACTCTATATCCATGTATTATAATATTAACAACAAGATTAAAATACTGCTATACTGCTATCTCAGTGCGGCTGTTGTCGAATAAATACTCTTTATCATTACGCATCTTCTCTTATAGAGAACAATTTACGATAATCGTTGCGCGACAATCCGATTAAATACTTTTCGATTGCCCGACGGGCAAAATTTATTTAAGCATTGTGTACAATTGCTCATTTCTGTGTGCTTAAACAGGAAACGTAGCTCGACCACATTCGCGAGCAAATGCCATTGAGCTGATTATAACATACTGGGGTGAGCCTTCAAGCGTGGGGAAGTGACCCAATTCGTGAAAAAGGATGCATATATACTGTGTGGATCGTTATCTTTGTCAGAAATTCACTAATTGGTTGAAATCATTATAGCATCATAATCAAATACATTGACTTCGTATGTATTTTACGCATTGAAAGAAAAATAAATAATTCACAATCATTTCCAATTTCATTGTTTAAATTGATAAATAAAATCAAAACATTTCCTGAAAGTTATGTATCGCTGTATCGCTTTTATTGTTAAATATCTGAGAGAATTTTTAACTCTAGTAAATATAAAAAGATACAGAAATTCAAAATATATCTGTCTCTTTCTACTTTTGACCCCGATTTTCTATAGGATAATATAGGGAAGGCTCACTACAATATACTATAGAGTTCACTGATAAATGCTGCATGTAGACAATTATTCTCGCTTCCGGTTGACTGCGATGCACAGAATGCGTACGCGTATGCAGATTGCATACGCGGGCACGCTATGCTCTCCACGTATGTAACCAACGAGAGATCAATCCGGCCTCAATTGCACCTCTTTCGTTTCACAAACATGAATCGAAAAGTATTTAATCTAATCGATAACAGAGAACGCAAATTTGCAAACTCGAATAATTGTTATTTATAATATGCTATTGAGTATCCAGAAATATCTTAAAACGTCAAAAATTATTTTAATGTCTAATTATTATATCATTCGCTCACACAATTACGAGTATCCGGCATAAATTAACGATGATCGAATAAAATAAAAATAGAAACGTAAAAAAATGCGGATTCTTGTCACGATAAAATAAAAATAAATTCATCTCGTATTCTTTATAAGTCATAATTTTGTTTGCAGAAATTGTTTGGTCGGTAAAGCTTATCATATCAAAATCTCGGACTTCGGCACGGACAACGAACTGTACGCTTGCGATTACTACAAAGTCGATGGAACTATGCCGTTGCCGGTACGATGGATGGCTTGGGAGTCAATATTTCTCGTAAGTTATACGATATATAATCTCAACGGATATCGAGATATGACAATTTATTAAGAGAAACAATCATAAATCTTGCGTCGAAATATGACAGTAAATCGCATCTAATTTTCAGGGAAAGTATACGACCAAGAGCGATGTGTGGGCTTTCGCAGTTACTCTCTGGGAGATTTTGAACCTCGGCAGACGCGTCCCTTACGAGCACCTGTCCGACGAAGAAGTGGTGCAGAGCCTGCGGCAACTGCATCACGCCGCCGATTGTAACAACGTTAATCCCGAAGATGGCTGCAAGGAGGATTCTGGAAATGTCTTTGATTATCTACCGCGACCCACCGCCTCCTCCAAGGACATCTACGATCTGATGCTCGAGTGCTGGCGACGAGAGGAGAATGAGAGACCGACTTTCCGTGAAATATCGCTCTTTCTGCAGCGTAAAAATCTTGGATATGCTCCAACATCCTGATATTGAGCCCCAAACTTGAGCAAGCGCGACGTTTTTAATAATCATCCCGCGAATCGGAACAAGTTCGGTTCTCAAACGGGTCGACGAGCGTGCAGGCAATGTCTTCATTCGAAGAAATGCAAGGAACGAACGACGAGTGAGTGAGAGCGACTAGCGAAAAAAAAAAGAATGATAGCGTGAAAGGAAGACAAATATATATCACGACATCGAAAAGATAAGTACAACGATGGAATTTTATTGCCTGTCAACGAAACGAAACGGGGATTTGAAGTTTTATGACAGAAATCGATCGTTTTAATTTTATTTCGATTTATATTATTTTTTTTCGCGGAGTGATGCACGTAATAACGGACAGGAAATACAATTAGAATAGATAGAGAAGAGGAGTAAACGCGAGAGTCGAAGATTCACTATATCGAAATTTATCGTAAACGAATCATTCGAGTTATCGCGTGCCGCAAATACGAGACTGATGCTCCGTGAAAAATTCTTACTAACGAAAGTGCATATCTTATCGATCTAGAGCACGATGTCGCGAGAATGTGACATCGGATCTCGACGCGAGTATACTCGCGACAGCATTGTGCAACGATCTATGTAGCGAAATAAGCGTAGAATTCTTTCTCGAATGTAAAGAAAGGCAAAGACGGATACGAATCTGTGAATACGACAATCGGACGAGAGCAGAATAAAAACTTGCCCGTCGTAGATAGCCGCACTGTGGAGAATCTCCGAATGCTATCGAGAGAGACGGATGTTTGCGAGGTTGTTGAAGAAAATCGTCTCGCAATCGTCGAGAACTTAGGAGCAATACCATGTAACTGTAATACAGCTGTGAACATTCCTGCACGGGTGGGTACCTACACTAGGCGCGACAATTACGCAAATAGGAAGGGAATCGTTACTTAAGAAGAATAATATTAGGATTCCTTCGGGATTATATCATTTCGATTAAGGATTTAATGCAAAAATGTGAATCACATCGACGTACGGCAATATAGCAGCTACGATATTAGACACTAGAACAACTGTTCAAGTTAATCGTAAAACATTATAACTGACAATGCATATGTTTTATGAACGTGGGTGCCTATTTTCTCCTTTTCTCCCTTCCTCTTTTTTTACTCTCTTTGAAAGCGTATATTATCGCCCAGATATTTTGAAAAGAAATCTACATGTGATTTACATCGCGAAATTCCTTATCGTCACGAAACATATCGCGAAACGACGAGTGATTATCGTGTAGTATTAATAACGTTATCTTTCTCTCTCTCTCTCTCTCTCTCTCTCTCTCTCTCTTCGATCGTGAAAAAATGAATCGTCTTTTTCTAACACTATTTTTCGTTAATAAACAGATCCGTGTGAAATGTAGCATATATGAGAATACTTAAATAACTTGAAAGACAGCCAGAAATGTAAGGATTTCTCGATAATACATGTTTATTCAAACGATATCACTAATTGCAATCGCAGTTAACTACTTGTATGTGAGTTGAATTCGTTAATATTAGAACACTAGACGAATTATCGTAAGTAAACGCAAGTAGACGAAGAGTAATTTTATCTATTCTGCATTAAAAGACGATTATAGACTACGTATCATACGACACATCATAATTATAACTTTATATGATAGGAGGGATCAATGAAATTAGGATATTGTACAGATAGGCGTACCGTAGTAAGGAACGTTATTATTGCATTTTTCGTGAATGATGGATAAAATTAAACGGAAAAATCGAACTATCCTTCTCTGACAATGAGAGCGTTATACACTCGCTTGCAATTTAATATTAATGTGAAAACATACAGGAATTGTTTAGCTTCCGACAAAATGTTGTTCGTAGTGAGGTAATAAGTTGACGAGTTCAATCGGATACGTTTTTTCTTAAAAATAAAAAAAAAAAAATAAATGAAAGCACGAAGAAAATATAGAAAGTAGCCGTGTAATCAACGTTTTAAAATTAATAATGAACTCGCCGTGTCATTATCTCCATCGGTACATACTCCAATAATTTCTCTTAATTGACTTGTTAAGTTCCCCGTATTTATATATCAGATGGATACTATTATAACTTATATACGACATTTAGCGAATAGGCGCGATGTTACCGTTATATCATTAAAAAATACTATTTATATAAATTAAAATGTATACTGCCGCATAAGAAGTAGATGATACGGAGGCATAGCCATATGTAGTTAAAATACACGCGTTGAATTTAAACGTAACTGGAATTGCTTCTATATCACCGAGATCGAGATGTCTTAAGGAAGCGAATGGAAGAAAAATCACGGTCAATGCAAATTCAATTCATATGAATTACGAGATAATATAGAAATAGGCAATTTTTGATCTTGTCAGAGATAAATAGTAATAGCCCATCGATTATGCATTAAGTGTAACATTCTAAGTGCGTAATTTAAATTTTGTATAAAAGCGCCGGTCGACAGATATATAATTTCGTAACATGGCGAAATTTTGGCCAATCAATTTTTCGCACCGCGCGATTGCGACTGAGTTGAAACAATAATATCTATTGTCGATACAATTTTAGTCCGAAGCAGACTGCCATTACTTTTAGAATGATAACAGAAAGAATGAATTGTAGTTGCGTTTAGATTCGCCAATACAAGCATAACGCTGCCTTTGGCTATATTGTTGCCCCTGCTAACGAGTAACTTACTTGTCTACTCATGTGATAATTTAGTATATTCCTACGTACCTATCTCTCTGTACCTACCAATTCGAAAATCTTGCTAGCGAAAGGATTATTCGAATATATCTTATTTTTATTATAAATCATAATTCAGATAAAAGATAATATTTAATTTTCTTTAAAAAACAAATTGAAACGCAAGATAATTATAAAAAAGACATAAAAAGTTACGTTAGCATCTAACAATGTCAAATCAATCTAAATCTTCTGTACACAGTTGCTCCATAATTTACAACAACTCGAACGTTAGAGAGAGAAGTGAGCAATACAAACAAAATGTAAACAAAACATACTTAATCCTTTCTCTATGTGAAGATTTGCTATTATAATATAGATAACTTATTTCTATCTAGCGTGTCCTTTTTCCAATGATAATTAATTATATCCTTTGTGAACAAATCGAGCTCTATCAATGGCATCATCGAGGTAACCATATAATATCAGAAACGATTAATAATAATCGGTTATTTTGTTCGAGCATTGTAAAGTATATACGAACACGCTAGATCGATAGAAAATTTTATTTCTCTTTAAAGGCCTTACGTGTTAATAAGCTCAATCTTAATTGCAGCGATATCTCTAAATCCTTATTACGACATACACTGCTAATTCCTTCGATATATATTTTTAAACGCGTATGATCGACAATCACGCTTGCGCCTCGGAATTTTAGAAAATATTTTTAGCACTAATCGCAATTTTCTTGAAACACGATTATAATCGACAGAATTGGTATTTCATAATTATTTCCATAGTATAAGGATGATTCTTTTATAGAACAATCTGATTTTCATCAATCGAACATAATTTTAATATAATTATATAATTCTTTTAGCGCAAAGAGAAAAAAGAAAAAGATATTGTGCTTTTTATATATATAATATAGCCTAATAATATGCCAATTCATGAAAGAGAGATAGTTTGCACGATCAGATAATCATGTTTTCAGGACAAAAATGAACATTGTAGTTTCATTAATAATGATATATTAATATATATTAATATATTAATATATCATGCAGTATCACGATTAATATCATGTATTCGTATATCGTATACGACCGTCATGTTTAATTTAAAAATTATTTCACAGTTTCACAATGACTACATCGTACAAAATAATATCACTACGGCTAAAGATCATAGCAATGAAATTAATATTACAATTAATAACAATCGTTGTATGAATATTTCGTTCACGCGAACATACATGAGAAATATGATTTCGATATACCTGATTGTTGATCTCTATGTTTGGAATATCGAGGAGGCTACAGGTAATTGTGGGAAAACTGGGAAGAGCTCATCTAGTTGTATCTTCTATCTAGGTGTGGGCAACGCACGGCCATATCACTCGACTCGGCCGAATTTTGCATTATATTTTTTTCTATGAACAAATATTTCCTTCTTAAAAATTACCCGATAAACGAAAGTGTGTGTCGAGATTAAATTAAAATCAATAAAATTATTCGATCCTTAACAAAAAATGAGAACTACAACGAAACTAACCACTGGCTACGATGGGTTGCCCATGCCTGTTCTACGCTATCGAACCTTGATCGTTATAGTCATAAAATTATTTTGTACTAAGAACTGTTTATAATTTTGTATCTAATCTCTGTAAATATCAAGCAGATTGTCTATGAGTAATAAAGCTTGAACAAACTCGATTTAAGTAGACTATATAAAAAAAATATATATATATATAAATACAAGTATTTATAATATATCTATATATTTTAATTAGTCGTATAAGGCAGCAATCGCGAAGAGATGTAAGTAAATTTTGCGTGTAAGCGCGGATCGGTAACGTAACAATGTACAACGATCTAGGAATTATTTGTATAATATAAAGATAATTAAGGGACAAATCATAAAAGTATACATGTTATTCAGTAGTCGCGTGTGTATATATATTTATACATACATATACATATACATATATGTGTATGTATATACGTATATATATACTATACATTTAGGAATTAACTAGTCATGTATGGCACTTTATAACGATTAAAGTGTATCCCTGACACGAAATGCAACGTGTACTGTTCTTTAATTATTCTCGCTTTAATATAAATGAAAAAAGATGCAATAGTCTATTAATACAATCAGATAAAAGATCAAATTTCGAAGACAAATTATCATTTCATTAACTTTGCCAGAAGTTTATTAAATTCCATCAATCGCTGCGTATACAGAATAAATTCTATAAAAATTGTCAATTGTGCGTCGTAAAAAGACTTAAACGCATCTTTTATATAAGTCACATGTGTATCTCATTTAAAAAAAAAAAAAAAGAAAAGGAAAGAAAAGCAACATGCCACGTGTAAGTTCTATTATCCATTATTCATAATGATAAACTCTATTTATATTGGACAGTGGAATGAAAAGTTATATTATTTATTTCGTGAAAATATCCTATCACCTCATACATTCTCTCTCTCCTTACATTCCATATGGTCCTATTGCAAGTATAATAATCAATAATCGTGCACGAAAACAGATGCATAAAAGAATAAAGTTTTTCTTTTAAAAAAGCAAATAAGACAATCAGAAAAAGATTTTTCCCATATTATTTATTTCTGCGTATTTCTCTTCTTACTATTCATACTTGTTTATATATTGGTACGTCCTTGGACGAAGAAAATATTTCCTTCGTCAAGGGTACATCGATGGTTCACACTACGTATTTCTTTCACTAGCATAATATCTGTTGAAAGAGGGCATCACGATAGATTCCCAAGCTACGCAACTCCCATACGCGACCAGCCGGACTAGCGAATCTTTCATACTATATATTCAGTCAATGTTTATGTGAATGAATGTTTCGTGTATCAATGACATTATGACACATAAATCTATTAAATTGTTGAAAATATCTGATCACTCACTATGACGAACCAGAGAAGTAATAATCTTAAAAATATATTGTATATTATACATGAATCAAAAAATAAATACTGGACAAATATGAATATACAAGATTAAATAATTGTGAAGTGAGAATTGAATGAAAATTTATGTATATATATAATATGCATATATAAAATTTCATAATAAATATACAAAACGAATTAACTCAAATAAATCTCTTTAAAAAAGAGAAAAAAAAGTTGAGTACTGTTCTACATATATTTTATTCTTCTAAATATAGAATTATTGTAATGTTTAGATTTTTAATCAAGATTACAACAAACTTTTTGATTTTACAGATACATCTTCCATGTATAATTTTTAAAATTATCTGACATGATTGATATAGACATAGACATGTTTTATATTATACCTCCAAATGGAGAAATACCTTTTCATATTTTGGAAGATTGCATTCTAACTAGATTAGATTATTTACGACATCTATATGAAGGATCTATCAATAAATTTGATGGAAACTTTGAATATTTATTAGAAAATTCTGCTCATGATAAAATTGGACATTTTGTATTACGGTAAGTACATATCATGCAATTAATATAATTTCTATAGAGAGAATAAATCTAAATATAATAAATGTTTAAAAAAAACATACATACTATAGAAATTTTATACTGAAAGAATTATAAATTATAAATGATTATGAAATCCATGTTTCTAATAAATTGCTATTTTTGTTTTAGGTTATTAGCTTGTGCATCATCAGATTTACATTTATACTGGATAACGAAAGAATCATTATTATTTAGACATAGATTAGATAATATATTACCTAGACAACTATATAGATTATTGAAACAAATTATATGGAAGATGCAAATATTTAAAAATGAGAAGACTGCAACTGAAATAACTCTGATTGAATTATGCAAATTCTATTCACAACCCTTAATTTTTAAACATCTGGTATCAAATTGTCATGATTGCACTGACTTTCAATATGAAAGTAAGCATTATAATATACAAATATACTATTTTTATGTAATTTATATAATAATATTCTATATTTTTTTCAGTAAGATTTGAATTGGTTCCAAACTTAGTGAAAGAAAGAGAATTAATTATTAAAAATGGAAATGTTATTACATATTGTTCAAACTGGAAAAAAGTACTTCAATCCTTATTTTGTAATTATGTAATTAATGAAGTGAGTATCATGAAGAAACAAGCACTACAAACCATAAAACATGATCTTAGATTTCACATTTTAAATCAAAAAGTTCAATCGTATCTTTTCAAGAAAAATATTGCTCATGGAAATATAACTATTGATAACATAGATGTAAAAGCACAAAAATTTCCCTTATGTATGCAACATTTACATACTGTGTTAAGAAACAGACATCGTCTTAGTCATTATGCTCGCTTATACTATAGCCTTTTTCTAAAAGAAATTGGGATGGAATTAGAAGATTCAATCATATTTTGGAAGCAAGAATATTCCAAGCCACATACTTGTTCTTCAGTATGTTCGCATAATTGGCAATCAAATGAAAAAAAATTCATATATAGCATTAGACATATGTATGGCTTAGAAGGATCTCGAAGAAATTATAAGACACCTGATTGTAATTTAATTTGTGTAAGTATAAAAATTTGATGAAATTTTTTTTAACTCAAAAGCTTTACATATGTTATATATTAAAACAGGAATAGTTTCTTTTTAATAAAAAAAAACTATTCTTCCAAGTCTTTTTTAATTTTTTTTTTTTTTATTGAAATTATATTGCAGGGTGGTATTAGTGGTGCCATGTACGAAGGTGGTTGTCCTTTTAAAGATTTTAATATGGATACATTAAAAAATCTTTTACACATTTCATTAACTGAAGATGAAACAGACAGACTTATAAGTAACATATCTAATAAAAGACCAGAAGTTCTTTGCAGCGCTTTTTTGAGACTTTTATGCAAAGATAATATTGACAATGTCATTAAAAGTCCGGTAGAATATTATCACAGGATGAATGATTAAATATATATCCTATTATAAATCTATATAATAATTTGTATTATTTATTCCTGCTGATATTTTTAATTAATACTTGTATATTATAAAAAAATTTTGTTAATAAATTTTTTGTAAATATTACAAAGAAAGATGCAGCTAATTTATATATAATAAATTATATATTAATAGTATAAATTATATAATTATTAATATAAATAAATAGCAGAGTTTAAAAACTTTCATTGTTTGTTAAATGATTGTAGAGCATTTTTTATTACGTGATGAGTTATACCATCTTTAACTAATATGGCATGTACTCCAAGTTTACCAACCTCCACGATATTTCTAGTCTCATCATCAAAAAAAAGCATATCTTTGTAATCAGCTTGAGAACTCTTTTGAATGCTGAAACCATTATATTCGATTAAGTCTCAATTTTATATTACTGTACAACAGAACGAATTTTATACAGAACTTACTTAAAAAAATGTGTGACTTTGCTACCAGGAAATATTTCAACATATTTGAAATATTTGTCCCAATCAAATAAATCTAATAATTGTTTAGCACCTTTTATTTCTGATGTACGTGACGCTATACCGAGTTCATATCCTTCCTCTGATAATAGTTTTAATATATTAGGAACATCGGAATAATATTTTATTGTATGACCATATGTATCTACTACTTTATTCTGCGCCCTAAAATTTAATCTTTTTTTAAGTCTAATAAATTATTTAAATAATATATTATTTTTGTGTCTTTTTTATTTATATTTAAAGGAAAAAATGTACAAACCCTCTCCTGAATGGAGGAGTTACATGAGTATCAACCCAAAATGGCCACAAAGTATAATCTGAAATTTAATATTTTTCTCTCTTCTATTTATCTACATAAATTATTGTAAATAATTGCAACAATATAATGAAAACAAATGCTAATCAAAATTATTGTAAACTTTTTATATGTTTCAATTACATTCAACATTTACAATTTTGTCTGTACCTAAATCAAAGACAATAACTTTTGGTTTCTTTTCCATTTTCTTGATGATGGAATTATAGTTTTATAAAGTCAAACAAAAATAAAATGATTGTTGCTAATATATCACGTAAATATTTCTAAAATATAAATATTTACAGAATAACCTTCTATTATACTATCTACACGTTTGTAGTTGTCTCTCACTCTACTGTAACATTCGAGAGGGAGTTACTGAGTACGCCAATTTTTCAAAAGCTAACTCTCGTAATTTTAGATCAAAATATGCCATTTTTTATAATAGATGTGTAATTTTTACTATTCTGGTATTAATTTAAGAAATAATTTGGAATTATTTTTTAATTAAAATACTTTCTGTTTGATATATTTTATATTAAAAACAGAATTTTATAAAATTATATGTATACGTAAAAGCGCTGCAAAAAAAAATTTGAAAATGGCGACTTTTCCGTTAATCTACCGTTATATTGGAATATTAAAAAAAACTTCAATCGATATTAACTAATTACAAAATGACAAGCTATATTATATTGCATACCTGTTGTGATGAACGTGCATCAGTTGCATTTTCGATTCGAGAGAAAATATACGCGAAATATAGGAGGAAACGGTTTTCGATCGGAAATATTTGAATCAACGGACAGACGGACGCAAACCACTGATATTGAGAGATGCCGATATTAATATATAATCACGACTGTACGCGACATTTAAATAATGCGTCGCGACAACTTTGCGAAAAAACATTCGCGATATCATTTTCCGCGCGCTAAAACTCGCATTTAGATAATAAAGCGATTAATACTCGCGAGAAATACCGAACGACGAGAATCTACCGCGACTCCGTCTCGACTGGTCTTTACTTGACTCTGCTTCGAGAATCGCAATTTCGCCATCGATATATTATCGATATTAATCGCAAAGTTCACTCCACTTGAAACTAGATGATAAGTCGAACCGTTTGATCGACCAATCAGATCAGAGAAGCAAAAATTCCCTTATTAGCCAATCATGCGAGTGGAAACATTTGTTTGATAATATTGTGTAAATCGTAATATATATGCATTTTCGACACTAGCATAAATTTCATATCAAGACGTACGTAAAAAATCATGCAAAATTGAAGATTCACACTCGCGATATCTGCAATGCAAATCTGTTTTAGAATCGGCTAATCAAATATGATAAATTTATAACTAAACTTATAACTAAAGAAATGTAAAAAAAAACATGCGAAATAGGCTTCATCTGTAATTTTTAATAATGTAAAATAATCTTTTTAAAAGTCTCAAAATATTTTTATTCTAGAATTAATTTGAGAGATAATTTAGAATAGTTTTTTTTAACTAAAATGCTTTCTATTTAATATATTTTATATTATATTAATAATTTTCTAAAATTATATGCATAAGTATAAAAGCGCTGCAAAGTTCGAAAATGGCGAGTTTTTCGTTTATCTATCGTTATATCCAAATATTAAGAAAAATTCCATCGATAATTAATTAATTACAGAATTATATCATAGTATATTGCGTACCTGTTGTAATTGAACGTGCATCAGTTGTATTTTCGATGCGAGAATATGCGAGAAAACGGTTTTCGATTGAAACGATTTGAACGAGCGGACACAGACGCAAAAACTACTATAGATTACGTTCAAAAATCCTACCTATAGGATA
>JBCJKF010657064.1:0-12662 GCA_039654545.1 Plocamopherus ceylonicus | reverse complement strand
GAGAGAGAGAGAGAGAGAGAGAGAGAGAGAGAGAGAGAGAGAGAGAGAGAGAGAGAGAGAGAGAGAGAGAGAGAATCACAATAATATAAATACGCTAAGGTTTGATTTTGTGTGTGTGTGTGTGTGTGTGTTTGTTTTTGTTTTTTTTTGGTTTTTTATTTTTATTTTTTTTTAGTTATTAAGATTAAGCCAAGTAACAAGTGCGAGGCTGACCCAATCCCGATTTAAGAAATGATACATGTACATGTATATATATGTACAAGTAATGACTCTTTGTCTGCTTAGAACCGATCCATGGCATGGGCACGAACGTCTGCCTGGCATGGTGGTCAGTAAAGTATACGTGCCATGCCTCATCGTGATGTCATCGCTAAACTGGCATTCATTGTGATGTCATCGCTGCACTGGCAGTCATCATGATGTCATCGCCAAATTGGCAGTCCTCATGATGTCATCGCTGAACTGGCAGTCATGGTGATGCCATCACTAGACTGGCATTTTTACGTACATGTACTACGTGTATGTAGATTGCTATGCTCTAAAGAATTCCCATGCCTCAAGGATAGTGTTTTGTTTTCATTTTGCAACTTTGGACATCTGTGGGCGATAGAGCCCATTCCCTTCATGTCGCTTTTTGGTCTGTTTCATCACTGCTTTACCACTTGGACATACCCTTATTTGAGATTCACCAGTCCTCAAACTTAACCGTATTTTGACATGCATCCCTCAAACTTAACCATATTTTCAGATGCATCCCTCAAACTCATCCATATTTTCATATGCATCCCTCAAACTTATGAATGCATCTCTCAAACTTAAACATATTTTCAGATGCATCCCTCAAACTTAACCATATTTTGAGATGCATCCCTCACACTTAACCATATTTTGACATGCATCCCCCAAACTTAACCACATTTTGACATGCATCCCTCAAACTTAACCATATTTTGACATGCATCCAAGCTCTCAACAACTAAGCCTACAATATACCCTTAACCTTATCCATGCTCTGTTATTCAAGGATCTGTCAAAAATTGATATTTACTCTTTAGAGCTCAGAGACTAATCATGGCAGAGTTCTAAGCTGAGTCCAGGTTGCAAGTTCAATCAAAACTCAAGCTTAGTCCACACCTTGTTTTCGTACTCTTTGTGGTACAGTGTCTTTATTCTCAAAATGATCTTTAACATTTGATTATATGACATTGTCTATAGAATTTTTGTCTAGGATTTCAGAATTTTTGAATTTTTCTCCTCAGTCCATTATACACAAATCAGGTTTCCGCAGTCTGGGAGAAGGAGAGCATGTGGAATTTGAAAGCAAGTTGTCAACCCAAGGTGTGGAAGCCACCGTTGTGTGTGGATATGGAGGCACAGAGGTGCGAGGGAGTGACAGACGTCCAATGTCACGCAAGAAACCAAGAAAAATAAGGTACATTGTGAATTGAGATTCTCACTTAATGGAGCAAAGGAGATTTTTATACGACAGCAATTAAATTATCTTGGAGTAGGGGAACTATGATAAAGCGGCAGAGTGTTGGGCTATAGACGGAGAGGTCACAGGTTTAAACTACCATGTGGTTCATGCGTCTTTTCCTCTATCAAGAAAATTTACCACTGTTGCTTCACTCGAATCATGTGAAAATGGATAGTTTCAGCTGGGAAAATAATCTGCAATAGACTAGCATTTTTTCAGAAAGCGATAAATCTAATCTATCACTGTCCGCTTCATGCTATGGAAACCAGGTTAATCTCTGGTCCTCTGAGCTGAAAGGCTTGAAAGGACTTCTTTTTTTTTTTTTTTTATCTTGGAGACATTCACATGGAGACATCCTGTTCAGAGTTCTTCAAAGCATAATGGGAGACACGCACAATGCATTAGATACATGTAGATGTATGTTATACTAAGACTGAACATGTCTGTCTACAGCATCTTGATTTGGCTCTAAAGTGCCATGCATGTGTAACTTGAATTAAATACTTCAATCTTCTCTCCATGTTTGATATTATAAAGATGTTTGTGATTGTCTTTATGTCAGCCTGTACGTTTTTATCTCTCTTCCTTGTTCTGCCTGTTACTATCTCTGTCACTGTCTGTCTCTCTGTGTGTCTATCTTAAAATTCCACTTAAATCATCTCGGGAGGACAATTTTTCTTTTGATTTTTTAACCGAAAACCGAGCGTCAGCCGCAAGAGCAGCGCCGCAAACGGAGGCAATTAGTGTAAATAGCCTTGCCCAAGGGTTAAATCACAATGTCCCGCACAGGATTCGAACCACCAACCTTTCGGTTGTCAGCCCAAAGCTCAACCGCTTGCACCACTATCTCTGTGTCTGTTTGTGGGTCTCTATGTGTGGGTCTCTCTCTCTGCCCCCCCCCCCCCTCTCTCATAGTCCCGTCTCTCTCACTCCCCTCCCTCACTCCCTCTTCTAAATCTTTTCCATTTTCTTGGCTAATATTTATATATATATATATATATATATGTATATATATATATATTGTTAATGTTCATCTGATTGTTGTCCGTCCAGGTGCTACAACTGTGGAGACTTCGCCAACCACATCGCCGCCAAATGTCCCCATGGGCCTCTCCCAAAGAGATGTCACCAGTGCAAGTCAACGGAGCATTTGATAGCGGACTGTCCTCTAAAGGACACCTCCTTACTACCTCAGGCAGCTGCATCATCGCTATCTCTACCACCACCATCATTATCGTCATCAATGGGTCATCGTCGCCCCAGGAATGGTAACAACGGTTCTGAAAATGGATTTGGTGCCTCAGGAATGGGGATGCACAGCCTCCCGCATCACATATGATCTTTTTTTTTTTACAATTCTTTATTAAATGAGTACTGTTGAATTCACGTTTTGCCATTGGATACGTTGCCACCCCGGTCTCTTTATCAGTAATCAGGATAAGAGACATGGTATTGCAGGCGCAGTCACTTTGATCCTGCCAGTGGTTCCTTGGCCATGGCAACCTGAATTGATTCAATGGAAGAAACAATAGAATGAAAAGATAAATATTTGTGTGTGTGTGTGTGTGTGAGAGAGAGAGAGAGAGAGAGAGAGAGAGAGAGAGATAGAGATAGAGATAGATAGATAGATAGATAGAGAGAGAGACAGAGAGAGAGACAGAGAGAGAGACAGAGAGAGAGAGAGAGAGAGAGAGAGGGAGAGGGAGAGGGAGAAGGAAAGAAAGAACTTCATTTCACAATGTATTACTGTTTTTATATGGTTATAAATTAAAGTGTTAGAGATAAAATTATACAACGTTTCAGACAAAAATTAATACAGAAAAAAATGAATACGGTACTTCCCAGCCCTACCGCCACTCCACATTCACACACCCTAAAGCCGCACACACACACACACACACATACAAGCACTCCCCCTTCCTCTTATTCCCTTGCTCTCTTCAGCAATGAGCGAATCACCCCAAAAGCAAACAATTCCGTTAGATCAGTGTCATCTCTCTCCTGATGAAAAAAATTCAAATTTTATAGATTAATCACAGCTCCTTGCTAAACACTTGCACTTTGTACATGTATCTATCTAAATACATAATTGTGACAGTTTGCTATGACTGAAATTCCAAGTCTTGTGTGTTAGTGAATGCAGGCGAAACGGATGATAATGGCAGTGACTGACTGACTGACTGACTGACTGACAGGCAGACAGTCTAGTAAGCCCTGAATCCGATCCATGATTCCCCCTCCAAAGCAGCTGTTTAATTGACCATAGTACCAACCACCCTCGCAGCAAACTCATTGGCCTACGTGATCAACACACAACCTGATTCTACATGCTACCAAAGATCTGCCATGCATCTCATAATGAAATGATATAATATCATGGTTATTGTTTCTAGAAAAATGTCTGCCCATTCTATTCACATATGATTAAACAATATTTTCCTTGCCAGAACCATCATTGCATGTTATTTGTTCTGGGTTTCGCTTAACTTTTTTTTTTTCATCTTTTTGTTTTGCTGATTTTTTTGGAGTGATTATGTTTCCCTCAAATACTAAAGTTGATTTTTTTAAAGTTGTCTTGCTTGGTTTTCGGGTTAAGAAAAATAATTTGTTTTGTTTTGTTTTTCGCCATATTTCTTGTTTGAAGATGGTTGAATGGTATTAGAAATTATTTGGAAAATTGATGCTTACACTTTAATCCATTTCATTTGAAAGGAATTTCAAAGTAATCTGAAAGTCTACAAAATGCACCAGAAATGATGGATATTAGAAGGAAAGCTGGCCAAATGAAAACGATTCAATCTCAAAATTGGTTCAAGTTTGAGAGGGCAGTATTTGAATTTAAACTTTTCCATCATATATCAAATTTCATGTGTGGATTTGCTTGCATGAAATCTTGTGGATGAATTCTTTGATGGTTTGGTGTTGGTAATTTTTTGTTTTTGTTTTTTGGAAGAGTTTTGGGGGATTTTAAAAAATCCATTTTAATTACTCTAGACAAAAAAAATTGCATCATGCAAAGATCAAGTGATAAGATTCTGTTCTTAATGGCAGATCATGGTGCTATTTTGTCTTTAAATGTGGCAGTATTATAGTTAAATAGGTATTCTTGAATTGTTCTATGACAGTGTAAGAGTTTGATTTAGTATTTGTGCAATTGTTTGGGGTATTTTTCAAGCTGGCTTTAAGTCAATGGTTTGAGTACATTTTTTTCTTTCAGAGAGAAAAGAGTGGAGATGTATTATGTAACGAGAAAGATTCAAAGAAAGATAAATATCTTTGAAGAGTATGATATTTTTGTAAGATTTGTTTTCAATTTCTTAAAGAAGTTTTGTGCTGAATGTGTAGAAACAATAATAGCACTACTAATAATAACAAAAATGATAATAGCAATACTTGTTATTAATATTGTTTTTGTTATTATTTCTTATTATTGTTGATTTTTTCTTTTTTTTCTTCCTTTTTTTTTCGTCACTATTTATTTCTTTTTGATGGTTGATAGTTTTTATTAAAGTTTACCTGGTAATTTTGTTTGTTTTGTTTTTCTCAGTGACACTAACTACCTCAAGTTGACACCATCACAACCTCAACTTTTTGCCCTTTACAGCATTTACTATCTTTGTATTCACAAGGTTTTTATATGCTGATGTCATTGAAACTAGTTTACGCTTTGTCAGTTTTTTAAATTATCTCATTTCCTATTGTTTTTGGTTTTTCTTGGGTAAAGAAAGGTGTTTGGGAGCGAGTTTTTCTTTCATTTTTTTGCATCATTATTCTATTTTTTACCATTTCATCCATATTTGAACATAACATCCCTCCTTTTGAGCAAGGAGGTTAAGACATAAAGATCAACATTGCCATATCCATGGATCAGATCTTTTCTAGAGTGAATTGATTTGATGTATTTTGATGTATTCTAGCCCATAGCTTCACCATGCTAACAGATTATCAGAGGTTGTTGCTTTTTTTTTTTTTTTGTTATTATTTTTTTTGTAATTTGATCTAAGTGGGACAGGAGGAAGTATTGAAATATTATATCTCTACACCATACCCCCTGCTTCCCTTCCTTTACCTTTTTAGCAATTCACAACTTTCCTTGCTCTGTCGAAAGAATTTCGTTCTTTGGATCGGTCTTGTCACTTTGTGGTGCACTGTATTCTGTATAGTAGGTCTATAATCTTGTCATCCGGATGAAATTCCTTCAGTGATTATCTCATTGGAAATGTTTGTTAAAAGGGAAACTGTTTTAAATATAATGTGCACTTAGTAAAGAGCTTTACGTCACAAAACTTCCAAACGTTTTATGTATAGGTTTTTGTTGCTGTTGTTGTTTTTTGTTTTTGTTTTTCCTTTTGACAACTATTGACTATTTCAATGTTGACATTTAAAGCCAAAGACAACAAAATACAAAATCAGAACAAACAAAAAATGTTAACAACAACACGAGTTACAAAAATAACAAGGATACAAAACATCCGGTCTGGGAATGTTTATTATGTATTAATTTCCTTTCTCTTTACCAATTTCTTCTGTATCTTATTTATGTCAAAGAAGGGACAATCACCACCTCAACTCTGCTGTCAAATTGTATGCATTATTCTAACCTGTTGCTTGAACAGTAGAGATAGAAATGTTATAGGACAACGGTAAACTGAGATTCATCAGAATGCAAATTTACATACGTGTAGGTTTTGTTTTTCCTGCCTTTTGATGAACTTAAAACTTTAAAAAATTCATACTATTAGAGACTGCTTCACATCTCAAATGATTCAGATAAGAATGCAGTGCGTGAAGTGACTCAATTAGATATAGCATCATAATAGACCTTTGTTTTGTCGTATCAAGTCCTATGGTAGTATGTTGGCAGTGCAGAAAATCTCCTACTGTCCTTGCTTTGAAAGGAAATCAACTTGTTTGATAGCAGAAGCTTATTTTTGCAAGTTGTGAAATACATAAAAAAAAAAAAAAAAATTTTTAGTGTTTTTTGTTTTGTGTTGTTTTTATTGTTCTTATTTTTGAAGACATGTGAAAAGCCACACTCTCTCTTCTTTAGACACTGTTTTTCTTAACTTGGTCAACAACTTCATGTGTTTTTGTTTGTTGTTTTTTTATTGGATCGAGAGGGGATTAATTTTTTCGGTGTCTAAAAACTAGTTTCATTTCCCTTTTCTTCAACTTCATACGGTTCACTCTTTTAAGTGCTATTTTCTATGTTGGTGTTGGTGCGGGAGTCTCTTTTGAAAAGGTTCATAAAATTTTGTCTTTGCAAATTTATTTCAGTCCTCTGTCTTTAACCTCATAGCATTGTCTTAAACTTTTTAAATCAATGAATTAGATTTCTTTCTTTTCTTTTTAGTTTTGTTTTGTATTGGGGTTGCTGGTTTTTTGTTTGGCTGGGGGTTGTTTTTTTTTTTCTTTTTTCTCTTTTTTTGTGTGTGTGTTTTTTGTTTTTTGTTAGTTTTATTTTTTGTTTGATCATATTCGCTGACTTCATCTTACAACATTATGCACTTTGATTTTATTTTTACCATACTTCTGACCACATTGATATGCTATGTTTTATTCTATTGATAAATGTAATGTCATGTCCATAATTGAATTACAGTCAAACAAGATGGCATCCTTAGGGACATCATGGCCATCTTTAATTCCACAGAGCATCTACCTCCCCATTTTTAAAAATCTTTTTTCCTCTCAAATAATAATTTACTTTTGTCAAAGGAATGGACAGAATGATTATATTTTTGTACAAACTTTTCTTATAACCAATGGAATAACACTATGACTTGCTGGATAGTGAACAGCAATGTATTAAAATGTTTCAATTTTCTACAATACTTGTGAATATTGTGAAGCTATTTTTTCTCTCATTCAATCCTTTGGTTTCAGTATGATTTTTTAACATATTTTTTTCTTTTTTTGTTTTTGTTCCTTTAGAATTGAACAAGTTTTCTTATCGTTGTATGCTACCAGTGAATTGTCCAGTCTCATATTTCTTACTGTTCATTTTTTCATGAAAACATATTATGCACAGGTATTGTTTGCATAAAACTCTTTCAACCACCATCTACCTCATAAAGAACATCACTCCAATTCATCTCTTGGATAAGGCCTTGTTGTGACACCAAAGTTCATCCTCTATGCTGGCTGAGCAGAAAGAAACCATCCAGGAAAAAAAACAACACAAAAATGACCGGAACAAAACAAAACAAACCAAAAAAAAAAAAGAAAAAAAAAAAAAAGGAGAAAGAGAGAGAAAGCTAAGAAAACTTGAAAGATATGTCATTTCCTACACACATTTTGTTCAGGATAAAAAAGCTTTAAAAGAGCATGCATTTTACAATGTAATGACTTTTCTAATACTTTTTGTTTTTTATATAAATTTTGAGCTTATATCAACATGATATTATTTTGGGGATTTGTTTTGTTAAATTGTTTCTATCTTTAGCTTTTTGTTGTTGTTGTTGTTGTTTGCATTTGAAAATTATGTTAAACAATGCGGCAGGATGTTAGAAGATTCTTTCATTTAAACTTTTAATGTTACACGTTTTCTAAATACATTATATTCATGATTTTGAGGTTGTGTGACCCTTTTGCACCCTCAAATCTTTTCAGGTAAAAGAATGTCCATTCCAGATGTAATAGTAGATGGGCCTTATTGTAGTTTTTGTGTTTGTATGCACAGTGTGAGTCAAGCATTACTTTGAATGAAATGGGCAGTACTAATAAATAACTTATCTAAGTCACATGCAAATCAGATTGTTATGATCTGCTCAGTCTCACTAGCTTTGTGTGCAGTTGTGAAAGTAATACAGATGTGCACCTCATGCACTATTAAATTTGGATAGGAGACTCTTTGAAAAATTTAATTGAGCTACCCCTTAGTTTTCTAATACCCTTACCATTGAGTCAACTTTCTGATCTATTTTTATACTTTTTGTTTATAGAATGAATGGAATCTGATGACAGAAGAAATGATTTTTCATAGTAAGCTATGGATCAGGGCCAATTCTTGTTCAAATTGACCGTAAATTTGCCAAGGAGTGAGACTCAAACGGCTTTTGAAAATCCAATTTTTATCTGTGTAGTTTTTCCAAACCACGAAATTTTTGAATGCCCATATTTTAAAATATATTTTTAATTTTTCATTTCTTCCAGATGCTTTTCCAAGCAAGGGTAATTTCACCTCTGCAGTCATTGTTGTAGGAGGTCTAGTAGCATTGCCCTTTTCTTTCAAATATTATTGATGTTTTTGCCTTTTTTTTCTTTTTGTTTATGTTTTCTGGGAAGGGGGGAGGGGGTGGTTATGGGTTGTTTTATGTTTTGTGTTGTTTCAGTGTTTGTTTGTCGTCACATTTTTCTTTAGATATGTTTGTTGGATAAAATATTTTGTATTTTGTTAAACTTGTTCTTCATTTCTTTTGTCAACTTATCTTATTTTCAACATGACGTTCTTTGGCCACAAGTCTGTCAGACATGCCTCCAGCTAGTTCGCCCCCATCACTCGTCACCACAACAAAGAGAGCAAGGCACTGGTACTCGAGTTGTTATTCGTTGATTGATGATTCTATACTCTTAAATAAGAGTTATATGTGTATTATATACCAAAAAATAAAAACAATCAAAAAAAAAACAAACAAACCCAAGAAACAAAATTATTGTGCTTTGTTTTGTTATTTTCCCATGAAAAACATCCCTTAATATTCTGGAGAAACAAGGGGTCAAATAATCCCCAATGAAAACATAAAAATGAATCAAATGACACAGATGTTCACGAAACAAACTACAAACAAGTTAATCACAAAATAGAAAGACAAATAATTGTTATGAAGGGGAAAGACACCTGAAATACATCTATTACCTTCCAGGAAGATATGTTTTGTCTTTGTTGATATTGCCATTTAGTAATTTAGTGATGGTGTTGTCACTTGTTAACATTACTGGGATTGAAGTCAAAATAATATAAAGGATGTGAAAGAAGTCAACTGTTACAGATTATTTTTTTTTTGGGTAAGTGATCTGTGCATGGGTCGGTTTCCTGTTTGATATGTATCCAGAATGTATCCTCCTGTACTAGAACATTTGTCTGCTTCTAGAACTTCATCAAGAGCACAAGTCTTCAAATGAAACCACCCAAAAAGTTAATATTCTAATCTAAAATCTTGAAGGTAGACTTTGTCCTGAAACAATTCCTGAACATTGGTTTTTAGGTTTAACCTCATCCAAACCATTGATCTTCAAGTTCTTTTTATCCAGAACATTTGATATTAATACCTGTAACGACATTGTCTTTTAAATAGAGTCCTCCCTTGAATATTTCTTAGATATGGTCTCTGAATAGAACATTTCTTGGATATTTTCTAGAAGTAGAAGAAGATTTCTTGGCTATAGGCCTACAAGTTGTTTGGCCAGACCATTAATTTGGGCATTTCGTCTAATAATCACAATCCTCACCAACTCACTTTTCAATTTGTCTTCGAGCCGACTTTTACTTTTACATTAACCCAAAAACCCAGCATCTCTTGTCTTTGTCAAGTATGCTCATTCTGACATGAGTTATGTATATGCATATATGTATATCTAGTTTTCCCACCAATGTTTTCATTTTATTCCATTAATCAAAATGAGTAAGACAACACTGCGAGCAATTTCCCCTTTCCCCACTCTCCTTTTTCATTGTCCCTCAAAACTGCAGCTTTTCATGACCCCAAATGCTGTTTTCATCCTTCACATTCACTCCTTTGGCTTCATTTTCTGGATTGATTTTACTGTGATTTGTCATGAGCTTTATCATTGTTGCATTTATTCATTGGACTTGTTGATCTGGTGGCTTTCATTTTTTTAAATTTAATTATTTTAAATTCAATGTAGTCAAGTATTATACTATTTTAAAGTAGGATGTAGCATTACACACTCAAGACTGAAGTTTCAATTGAAAAACTTTACAAAAAAAAAAAAAGAAAAAAAAATTGTTTTGTTATTTGAAAGGAGATGACTTATGATACAAGAAAAAAAACTGCATAGAGAAGCATGGAAAATTTAAAGTGTGATAAAAATGGAGGAATTACCAGTTCATCATATGAAGTTGACATTTAATTTTCTTGCAGGAGACATTAATACAGCCTTATAAAGACTCACTTTGTCAGATTTCTTTTTCATTACTTTTTCATCCCCTTGTTAAAAATTAAGGAGTACACAAGTACAGATGGAGTGTTCTGAATACAGTTTTATTTAGAATGTCACAATATGAACCATTCATCATAACAGTTTTACTTATGATTACCGGTAAATGAATGATGATTCATTGAAAACAGAAGAAAACAAAAACAAAAACACATCAAAGAAGAACAAGAAAACTACTTAAAGGCAGCAGCAGAGATAAGAAGACATCTGTTAATGTAAGAAATATTTCACTTTGTTGCTCAACAAAGAAATGAAGAGTTGTTTTTTCCCCACCAAATTCTTTTGTATATATACATTTAAAAAGGATGTCAGTTTGTCGGAGATAAAAAGCAAAAATATGTTTTCAGTTGATTGTCTGATTGTTAGCTGTCTATCCTGTAAAAGTTTGTCTTGTATCCTAAGTTGGATCTGTATTCCTTTGTACTGAGTATCATTATCCCCCTTTTCAGGGGGTTTTGTTTCTTTTTCTTGTGTTTTGTTTGTCAGTTTCTTCATTGTATTGGGATATCTACCAAACTTTTCAATGTTGCCATGCTTTTGACAGGAGGATCAAGTGTTTCATCCATTGTTGAGGTCAGAAAGAGTGTGCAGGTCAAAGGCCAGGAGTGTCAAAGCTCTAAACCTTCTATTCAATGACCCTAAGGCAGCATTTGTATATTATTGTGTTGGTAATTCTTGTTATTTCTTCTATGTTGTTGTTTTTTTGTTGTTGTTGTTTCTTTTCTTTAGTTTCAAGTGGATCTTCTCCCATTTTCAAAAAATCATTATCAATGATGAAAGACTTGATCAGAATCCTTTTGATTTAGTCAGTTTGTACTTTTTAACAATTGCATCATCACAGTGTCAGCTATCCATCTCCCTTAAATATGACATCAGTGAATCATGTTCTTTCCTCTATCCTATTTGTTGTCAAATAATCTACATGTGATGCGTAAAAGGTGTTAAAAAATGATGTTCTGTCATTCAAACTTAGCTATGAGGAGATTGAGAAAGGTATTATTCTTTTCCCCTGCCTATCCAAAATTGAAAATGATGTCTTCCGCTATTCGTCTGTGTATTTCATTTCCATTTTCAAACCTTCCTGCAAGATTTTGTTATGGTTTTGTTCATTAGTATTTAGCACAGTAATTTTCACTCCCTTTTTTTCTTTTACTTTGCCCATTTCTACCACTCATGACTCATGAACACCCTGGAGAGGTCTTGCTTTCATTGAGCACAGATGATGACACATCCTTGTCTGTTTCGCTTTAGCAGAACTTGAAATAAGCTTGCTCAGAGCTTGGAATTAAGAATGTTGGCTTTAATTTCAATGAAAGAAAGATTTTTGACTGTAGATTATTTTGAGATTAATGTAAAAAAAAAAAAAACCTACAAAAAACAACAGTCAACAAAGCTAGGTTATTCTTATTTAATCTTCCTTGATAGAAAGACAACATTGACACTTGCTAATATGAAGGCTTCAGATGTATTGTCTCTTTAAACAAAACATAACGTTCACAATATACAACACCAAACAGTAAAGATTGAAAACACTACATTATCCCCATGCAGTCAACAAAAAGAATGCTGCTTAAGGACAAAAATAAAAATCCCAACAAAGCTACACCCGCCCTGCAACATACACGCACACACACATACACACTTACTGCCTACAAAGATTACCAGGTCAAATCATTCCCAAACAAAAGTGATAACTGAAAAGAATAACTCTAAAGGCCTCTGAAATTATCTTGGTCAATGTTGTGAAAGTAAAAACATTAGCTATACACACCCACGTATGAATGGCAAGATTTAAGCCTGTATACTCACCTCCTCCTTCTCTCTGCTTGTCTAGATCTCAATATATTTGTTTCTCAATCTGTCACTCTGTCTGTCTGTCTCCCTCTCCCTCTTTCTTTCAACCCTCTCTATATCCCTCTTCCTCTCTCTCTGTCTCTCTCTGTCTGTCTGTCTATCTGTCTGCCTGTCTCTCTATCTGTCTGTCTGTCTGTCTGTCTGTCTGTCT
>JBCJKF010656953.1:0-12674 GCA_039654545.1 Plocamopherus ceylonicus | reverse complement strand
TATATATATATATATATACATATACATATATAATAGAGAGATTGCAGGCAGTACTGCTCGAAAATATCCAGAGAGAAACAGATTTTCTTTGAGTAGTTAGTCATAGGTATAGTGAAAGAGATGCGCGAAATACCAATATCAACAACAAAATCCCAGCTTTCCTTACAAAGGGCATGGATATACTGGGATGTGAATGATATAAAGCTATTATTTCATCACAAACGGATTGGCAGAGGCGCAAAAGATCTAGACATCTATAGTATCATCTCAGTTTTCCTTTAAAGGGGCATGGATATACTGAGATGTCAGGCATATGCATCACATAATGGCAAAATATGATCCAAGATTATCTTGGATATGATGTAGGCATTTCTCAGTTTTCCTTGGAAAGGGCATGGATATACTGAGATTCAATACAACATATAAGACACAATGTTATAGACAAGAATTATTATTGATGAAGGCACTTCTTACAAAGAGCATGTGTATACAGACTGGACATACACCGATAAAATTCACAGCGTATTTCCACTGTTATAAAAGGCATGTATCAAATACTGAGAGTAAGGTAAAGAAAATTCGTTTGCGTTTACCAAACATACTTAGGTTTACCTTATGTTACAGGCATAATTAACATTTAGAGTGGCCTCAAACATGAGGTTTCTACAAGAGCAATATGGGTCAGTAATACTTTAAGAAGGACCAGAACCAGGGATGTGGAAATATCGAAATACAATCGCCCCAGACTCCATGATAAACAGCCATTTATGGAAGAGGATTAATAAGTCAGGCAGGATGTCCTAATGGAACAGGCTGTGGGGAGCATGAGACTGATGGGCGTGAACGTAGCTCGCTGGCCACTATTTGAAAGATCTAAAATGAAAGGGTTTGGTGGAAATTGCCACAAGATCGCAGGACGTGGCTCTGACATACTACACAGACAATGCAAACATAGGTTTGAGCCTTGTGTCTTTCGTCGTTACGGGGAAGATAACACGATAGTAAAGACTCACTACTTTCGTAAGAAAAATTTAAAAAAGACTAAACCAATAGCAGCTTTTTTCAACAATAATTTCTTACCCTGAAAGAACAAAATCGAAACTTTCAAGACATTTACACAGAATGATCTAAACAAGAAGAAAAAACAA
This sequence comes from Plocamopherus ceylonicus, assembly GCA_039654545.1. NCBI lineage: Eukaryota > Metazoa > Mollusca > Gastropoda > Nudibranchia > Polyceridae > Plocamopherus > Plocamopherus ceylonicus. The sequence goes on along the minus strand of JBCJKF010656953.1, from coordinate 11,526 downwards.
GAAATGCCGTATACTGCCCTAAAAACCCTGACAAATCTTGTCAGATGCGACTGAAAGATAACACCTCGATATTCAATGCTGAACTCGAGGGATTTCAATGGCCTTAAACACTATCAACTGCAAAGATAACAACAAAAGCTATGCTATCCATGCCGATTCTTTATCGGCTCTGCAGGCACTTTTAAACAGTGCCAGAGTCAACAAAACTATTAACAAAAGTATAAAAAGAATCGAAGTAATAGGTGGGAAATGAAGAATTTGCTTTGTCTCGATCCCTGGCCATGTAGGCATAAAAGGAAACGAAAAAGCTTACAGACTGGCAAAGTCTGCACTTTGTCAAGATATCAACAAAAAACACTTTATTTTTTTCTGATCTTAGACTGTTAACAAACAATACATAAATGGAACACCGGTAACGGTAAAAGTATGCCCTAGTAAAACAACAGCATGGGTTTAAGAAGCATCTCTCCTGTGAAATAGTGAGACGGCAGCCAGCTAGCAATTAACATAGACTCACTGGCGAGATCACTCTACGGCAAAATGCAGATTGATCTGCTCATCTCAGACTTCTCAAAAGCATTTGATGCAGTGCGTCATGAGAAGCTGTGGGTGACAAAAACCAAAATGCTATGGCAACGCTGACATCGAATCAGGAGGAGAAAACAACGACACCAACCAAAAAACAACGTCCGCTGACTTGGTTCATAAATTGGCTCTACGACACAACTCAAGAAGTTGTCCTAGATAGGCTAGTATTTTGAGCGATTAGTCATGACGTGTTGTTTTGTTGGGGGTACAGAAGGGCACAGCTCGTGTCAACTCTGCAACACTCCGAGTGTATACCAATAAGAAAACAAGCATTGCTTGTGTCTGTGTTCATTGGGATTTTTTTTTTTTTTTGGAACTTTTCAAGTTGCGACAAGATGGGCAACACCTGCCTTTTTGCACCTCAAAACCAGTTCCAGATGGAGACATCCCAATCCAGTGGGTAGATGCACATCTTCACTCATTCTCCCCTGACATGACAAGACTATGGCACTCCCTTCCTGTGAGTGCCCGAGAAACACAAAGTCTAGACTAAGTCAAAACAGAAATTTAAGAAATCTTTTTCTGCCAAACAACACCTTAACCTTCTCATCCACGCATATCAACGTCAGTCTAACAACTCTTTAAGCAATGAAGCTGCGACAGTGTGGATTTGATTGGAACGCTGGTAAGAAATAGTTGAAGCCCAGTAAAGGAAACGGCTTACGCCGTAAGGACAGCTTAGGCAAATCCAGCAGGATAGGAACACGGTCTCCAAAACAGTAGTAATAATACTAAGACGTATTGACATCAAACATTGAGTCCCAACCGAAACTGGATTGGAAGAGCATGATGGACTACATATCCGCACAAGATTAAAGATTTGAAAAGAAAGAAACAAACGAAGGAGAATACAATTTGTTGGTTTAAAAACGTTTGTTTCTTTTTATAACACAAAAGAAAAATTGGTAGAAGAAACTGCATACTAAAAATGCTTGCCAGAACATCATGGGGAGCATCACAGACCATATTACGCACATCAAGCCAAGCCCTCTTCTACAGGGTTGCTGAATACTGCTCACCCGTCTGGGACAAAAGTACACACACAAAGCTTGATGACACAAAACTGAGACACTCCATGCGTCTTGTGAAAGGCTGCTTCAAGTCAACCCCCAAGCAATGGCTCCCTGTCCTGAGTGGAATTGCACCGCAACACATTAAAAGAGAAGGAATAAATGAGCGACGGACAGAGAAAGCAGGAAACAAATACGCCCCTGCAAGGACTGTCCAAAGACAGCCCCTCACAATCAAGGTTCAAGATCACCATTTTTCCTTCCAAAGAAGACGCGCTTCAACGTCAATGAGGCATGGAGAGAGGAATGGACATACCAGAACAGCATCAAACATGCACAGATGGTGACTCAAACAATCACCCATGTGCCCCAGATGCCAGGCGGCTGTAGAGAGCACATACCAGTTTGTCCTCAGCTGCCCCACCATCAAACTGAAAGGAGGCTACGAGAGTGTACACTCCGGCACGGACACATTCAAATACTGGCTGGACACAAACAACTTGAAGGTGTGACACCATAAGGTACTACTACTTCTACTACTACGGTGGCCATAAATGAAGCCTTAGTGGACTGCCCGACTGAAAATGCGTCCGTGCGTTGGAACCACATCCACGAGGTTATGTTCCAGACTGCCATGGATACGTTTGGGAGGAAAGAAAAGAAGAATGCAGATTGGTTTGAAACAGGATTCGCTGAGATGGAACCTGTTGTCACGGTCATATTCGGGGGGTGTAAGTTTTTAGGGTACACCGGGTTGGTATAGGCGGGTCAATTCTGTAGGAACACCGGTGTGTATCTATTTTTAGTTTTGGAGGGAAGTAGATGTCTTTGTGTCACAGACAGCTTTATCCTGGTGAGGGGAAGACAGCTTTACCGTGGTGAGGGGAAGACGATTTTGGAAGCTACTACAATGCTGTACTACTTGTGAATCATGATATTATTCTGTGGGATCTTTGATTACTGGCCATTAGTGAGAGTGATCTTACTTGGAGTGGGCTTAAATTGATCCGGAAATTATGTGGATTTTCTGTGGAAGACATGGTATGTTTTATTCTGTATTTTATTCTGTCGTGTCGTATGGCGTGAATCGGGCTAATACTTTGGGTGTCTGGGTCTGAATTAGATGTATTGGGTTTTTCCTTCTTCTGTCTTTTCAGCACCTTTATTTAGGTTGGTACTTCTGTGGGCTTGCGTGGGGAAGAGGAAGTCCTTGTACCTGACCAGTGTTATGTGACTGTACCAGTGGGCCGACCAGGCAGCTGTATTACTGTTTCGTGTCGTGGGGACACCAGAGTGAGAAATGGCGGACCTGTGCAACACTCGTTGACGGATTTTGATGTGGAAGTATGGGGCAGTTGAGGGTACGGGATAGTTATTACAGAAGCGAAATAGGAGGTTGAATCTGGGACTACACCAACACCAAATAGACGTTTAATTTGTGAAATTCTTGTGGTTATTGTATTTATTTAGTTAAAGAGTATATTTGTGTTCTTTTCATTTATAATATGTAATTGTAATTTTGTCATTATTATTTATACTTGTCAGTTTTGAGTTTGATTAAATTTCTTTTATCTGTGGTCATCCCCTAGTTTGTTTATGTCTATTGTTGTTGGTACGGATGAGGCAGGTGGGCATTGGATGTTAGTGAGTGTGTAGTGAGTTGTCCCTGTCCTATACTAGCGTATAAAAAAGAGCCCTCAGCGACAACACTCACTGCTCTCCGTGCTGCACGAAACAATACACAGAGGATTGCCAGGAGCTGTGCAAACAACTACTGGCTCAACCTCTGCAAGGACATTCAAGTCTTGGCGGACCTCAGCAACGTGCATGGTATGTAGGAAGGTATGAAGAAGGCTCTCGGCCCCAGTGCTATCAAGACTGTCCCACTCAGATCAGTCTCAGGTGATATCATCAAGGACCGCGGCAAACGGATGGAGGGATGGGCTGAGCACTATAAACAGCTGAACTCCAGAGAAACAACGGTTTCGTATAGGGCCATTGAAGAAAAACCCGTCTGCTGCCGGTCATGGACACCCTTGACGCCACACACACCAGAGAGGAGCTCGCTAAGGCCATCGACTCTCTTTCAAGTGGAAAGGCTTCCGGCAGCGATAACATTCCCCCTGAAATTGTCAAGACCGCAAAGGAGAGCTCACTTCTGAGACATCTTCATGAGCTCCTGTTACAGTGCTGGGAAGAAGGAGCAGTGCCTCAGGACATGCGCGATGCCAAAATAATCACCCTATATAAGAACAAGGGAGAGAGGAGTGATTGCAACAAATATCGTGGCATCTCGCTTCTCAGCATAGTTGGCAAAACCTTTGCGCTAGTTGTTGTCAACAGCCTACAAGTCCTCGCGGAGCGCGTTTACCCAGAAGCACAATATGGCTTCAGAGCAGCCAGGTCGACATCGACATGGTTTTCTCCGTAAGGCAGCTGAAAGAAAAGTGCAGAGAGCAGAGACGACCTTTTTTGGCTTTCATTGACCTAACCAAGGCTTTTAACTTGGTCAGTAGAAATGTACTGTTTTCCCTTCTCCAGCGGATTGTATGCCGACCCAAGCTCCAGAGCATGTTCAGGTCGTTTCATCTCGATATGAACGGCATCGTCCAATTGGAAAGCTCATCCTCGGATCCCCTCTCAATCAAAAATGGAGCGAAGTTGGGGTGTGTCCTTGCTCCGACCCTTTTCGGTATTTTCTTCTCCCTGCGCTGCTCCTAAGGTATGCCTTCCGGGAATCAGAAGACGGCATGTTTCTCCACACCAAAAGCGACGGAGGCCTGTTTAATCTCCCACGTCTTCGAGTTAAAACTTTACAGCGGCAAATCGACTGTTTTGCAAGGGCTTGCTCTGAGTTCGGCTTAACCATCAGCCTGAAAAAGACCGAGGTCATGGGCAGGATGTCAGAGACGCTCCTAGCATCATCATCGGCGACCATACCCTCGAGGTGGTGGACAAGTTCACCTACTTATGGTCCACTATATCAAACAATCTCTCCCTCGACGCAGAACTGAACATGCGTATCGGCAAGGCATCGACAGCGATGGCACGTATGGCGAAACGAGTATGGGATAACCCCATGCTCATGACTAACACAAAGCTGTGTGCGTACCAGGCTTGCGTGCTGAGTACGCTCCTTTATCGCAGAGAAGCTTGGGCGCTGTATTCCCGCCTGGAACGAAAGCTAAATGCTTTCCATCTGAGGTGCCTTCGCCGACTACTGGGCATCACTTGGCAGAACCGGGCCACAAATACCGAAGTCCTGGCAATAGCCAATACCCCAAGCATGTTCGCCATCCTGACAAAGAAACGTCTGCGCTGGATTGGTCATGTCGTCAGAATGCGGGACGGGCACGGGGAACTGGCTACCGGAACTAGATCCACAGGACGTTATGCTCTGAGATACAAAGATGTCTGAAAACGCGACCTTATATGGAGGCCCTTGGACTAACAGCATTATCCATCCGAAGACAACACGCCAAATTTGTTACACTTTATAAATCGTACCATCAAGAAATTAATATAACATCAAACACCAAACCATAAACTTCATGTCGCAGACACAACGCACGTACCAGCCACTCTTTACCGTACGACATCCCGAGATGCAAAACTTCCTACAGATAATGTACAAAAGAATGGAACAGGCTGCCGGGCAACAATGTAGATGCGCCGAACACAGTAAAATTCAAGAATCTCATAAACATCCATACATCAGTGCAGCATACATGACGGTGTCAGCTGCCTCAACCAGTAGAAGAAGAAGAAGACCTCAGAGCAGGACGATTCAACCTGTCCGGCCTAGAGACGTCCGCTTCAATCCGAAGCACCTGGAGGATCACCGCACTGGTTACAATAACGAGGCAGAATCTCGACGAAACAGCCACCGGGAAGATCAGAGACGTGGCAGACTGCAGGGGCTCATGTCAGCCCCGCCAGCCATACAATAGGACTTGCAGTTCCCGGATCGGCCTCTATACTACAGCCACAAGCGGCGCCAAAACTCTCTCGTCGACGACCACGAACGCAGTTAATCCATGATCTCTCGAGATCGAAAGAGCGATCAGATCAGACTACTACCACACAAATGTGTGTGCATGTGGATATGACTGAACATCATACGTATAACACGTGCTACACGGCATGATACTCTACAGCTTGCTCTATAGTAGTATTACGAAGATTACTTGTTCTTTGAACAATTCGCCTTAATGGAAGTCACCATGTTATTGAATAATCACTTTTGTTGTTTGGGCCAAAGGCCTCTCAAAACTGAAATAAAGGATTTGGATCTTTCTTTTTCCCCCTCCTCCTGTTGATCAACCATTCTCCCAACTACATGTATTTCAAGCGATCATCGTTGGCATAGGCAGCTTTTCAACCTGCCAAAGAATATGAGCTTTGGTGCATAATATTACAGTGCTGATCTATTTCCAAGTTGGTTATTTTCATCGATAGGGATACTCTCAAGATCCTTTTCTTCTTCTTCTCTCGTTCACTTCATGACCATACAGAAAGACCAGTTTCAGTAATGAACGTAGTGGTGTTGATTAGTTCATTTAATGGACCGTGCAGCTTCGTCTTCAAGTCTGTCTCAACAGTCCAGTGCGTCTTCCTGATGTCTTCATAGTGTTTGCAGTGTTGGAGGATGTGTTCTGCATCCTGCCTATGTGCTCTATACATGCAATCCCCAATTCCTGTCTTGGTTTTTTTCATGCATGTGTGACTTAAGACGGCTGGCTGTGCCCAGTAATTAGTCTGATGATGATAACCTGTTTATGTGACAGATTGTGGCCATCATCCTTTGCTCCAGGTGGCTTTCCTCCTCACTTCTTTGATGAGACGTCATTTTTTCTGTAGTTTACTTCTTGGCTGAGTTGTTCTGTTTTTGGGTCCCTCCTTTGCCAGTCTGTCTAGATCCGTGAAACTGGTGGTAATTTTTTTATAAGACAATCTGTTTTGGCGAGCATGCATACTCAACATTGAATATGCACGGGTTTTTAATGCCACGTTATTAACTTAGGCACATATGGCTCTGTAAGCCAGGCGGCACATAGAAAAAGTCATTCGCCGTTGTATAAACGTCATTGCTAATAAGCGCATTACCGGCTGCACGGAACGTCACACGAGATTCCATATTCCACACGCCGTAAGGCGTTTCACACAAGCAACCAAAAAAATTCAGTTACATAAAAAAGTTGCTCGTCACTTGTCATCTGCCGCTGACCTCACCGACGAGGTCATGTGACGTCATTCACAGGACGCTTGACCCTCAAGCATGTCTTTCACATTGTAATGCACTTGCCCATTAATTTTGGCATCCACTTGCCATTGGGCCTTGCCAACCTTGTTTATTGTTTGTTTTTAAAACTACGGAATGGCAACTGAATCATCATGGCATTTGGCGGAAACAGAAATTTATATCGTGACGAGGCTTATTCATATTATCAAAAATTTCCCTTTCCCTTATGACCCCAAAGATCCAAAACACAAATATCGTAATCTTATGGGGAGAAGGTGGACTGCAATAGCCTCACAGATCAATTTATCGGTTGAAGGTAACAAAAGTAAAGCAGTTGAGGTTTAACGTCACTTTAGATCCATGTCGGACAAGAAAGTGATGATCTAGGTCTAGAAATTCTATATATTATTTTATGATGCACGAAGTATTTCAATGAGTAGAAGAGACTCGGAGAGACTGTTGTGTGACTAGTTGCCGGAGCCGTTTGGCGCAGGACTTTCCTCACTGAATGAGCGGCATGCGGCGAACATCTTTTATCTCTAATTCCACTCTGCAAGGTGTATAGAAATTAAAGATTGGAAAAAGTTGCGATGGACGTCATAATTAATGTGTGCCGTCTAAGATACACCTGTTACAATCCGAGAGAGATGAATCTCTTTTTCTCCTTCGCTTCTGTCGTTTTGATCTCAGCAGTTCCTAGAATACAGTAACACCGAATATCAAAGAACTTCCCCGGTAACTGACAGTTTTATATAGATAGTTGAGATAAGACAGAATTTCCCTATCCTTTCATGGGGAACGCACAATTTCTCTTTCTCTCAGTTTGCCAACAAGGAGAATTGGCTAAGAATGTCCCATTTGTTTGTTTTTCGTTGTTTTTGTTTGTCAATTTGTTTTCGTATTTGTCTGTTTGGTTCCTTGTTTGTACTTTTATTTTTGACTTATTTGTTTGTTTGTTTGCTTGTTTCTTAAAGTTTGTTTTTGTTGTTTTGTTTGTTTGTTTTTTGCTTTTTGTGTTCTTTTTTGCTTTTTTGTTTGTTTGTTTTTTTGGGTGGGGGGAGTGGGTGTTGGGTTCGGGTTTCATTTTAATGAATACTTTTAATTCATGCTTTTCAATGTAACGTAATATAATGTAATATGCAAAATAAACGTAAAATCATGTATGTTCTGAATACCAATGGTCAACCTAAAATGACAAAATGTTAGTGTGTACCTACAATCAAACACAACTTCTGTGTTCAAGACAATTAAATGATTCTGACTCTGGTGATCCTTTCAATACGACAAACCACTGACGGGCAGTTAGAGTCGCACCTACCACGACGACTCGTGGCCTTTCGTAAGGTAGCCATAGTCATCATGGCACACTGCCAATTGACCTTAACTCTTCTTATCCAAACGTTGACCCCACAGACTTTCTCCACGTCCTGAGGCTGTCTCACTGAAACAGCTTACAATACATTATAAACAAGCTGTTTATGTCCAAATCAGCACTAAAATTGTCAATGCCAGATGTGAACGCAAAAGAAACTCTTTATAAAGAGCTGTGCAAAGCCACGGTTTCGCATTTCTTTTTTATTATTAACACTGGTAAAGGAATGGTAGGCGTCAGACCGTTTCGAATCCCTGTAACGAGAATTCTCGTAGCCCTGACCAGTAAGTAGTTATTGCGAGAATACTCAAAGACCAGACGGTAAAGTAAGACAAAGAATGGTCTCATCAGTGTCAGATGCCGGAGCGTTTTAAAGCATGTTTCAAACGACAGGAACAAGACAGGACAGCAAAAACATCAAGCGGTCACCTGGGCGTATTCTGGGACAAATCCTCCGCAAGGATGCGAACATCATCCTCTTCAACATCACTGTGAAGGGATACTATAGACTGGGAGGGGCCAAAAAAAATACCCAGGTAGAAGATTGGCCAGCCTTCCCACCACCATTGTAGGAGTGGTAGGGGATATCAGCAACTTAAACGTCAAAGCCCTTGCTGACCACGGCACCACGAAGAGGTCCCTCCTCTGCACAACAGGGACATATGATGTCGAAGTAGTCCTTTCAAGCCTTTCGGCTTATAGGGCCGGAGCTTATCCCGCTTTCCGTGGCATGAAGCGGACAGTGACAGATTAGATCTATTAGTTTCTGAAAATGATGCTAATCTATTGCAGAATACTGTCCCAGCTGAATCAAGCTGTACACATTTTCGCCTGGGTCGAGTGAAGCAACAGAGGTAAATTTCCCATGCTTAGGGGAAAAACGCATGTCCATACTGTGGTTTGAACTCGTGACCACTCGGTCCAAAGCCAACGACGCCCTCATAATCAAAGATAAAAGACAAAACGGTAAACCAAAACCTGACCCTAATACCCACTCGTGCTAGGGGGGAAAAGCAAAGCTGAAACACGTCTCGCTTCAAGTCAAGTCAAATGACTTGAATTTACCCCTTTTTTCTAACAAAACTAGATCTAGATCTATAACAATGGCAATTTTCATTGAAAACAATTCACTCTCATCCAATTGCCGCAGTTTGCAGTCCCAGTTACCGAAGACAATCAAACATTGTTTTGTTGTTTTGTTTTCTATTTTATTGTTGCTTTTGGTGTTGTTGTTGTTGTTGTTGTTGTTGTTGTTGTTGTTGTTGTTGCTGCTGCTGCTGCTGATAGTGGTGGTAGTGCTGATAGTGGTGGTAGTGATTCTGAAAGCTTCAGAAATTTGATGATTCAACAAAGTGTGATGTTTTAAAATAAAATCTTTAAATTTGCCTGCCCTTCTTATTCATTCAAGATGGGCTGTGTACAGTGTCCCAAGTCGTTTGGTACAGAAGACGAAGTTTGTTTGTTGTTGTTGTTTTATTACTTCTGCATTGCAAAAAATCTGTTAACAGTTCCATAGAGCAAGCACTCTGCAGTTTTATTTCTGTTTTATTGTGTACGTGTTTTTCTTTTTTCTTTATTATTTTGTTTTTATAATATAATATTGATTTTGATGATAAGTGTTGCTTTCGCAACATCATTTAACTTTTGCATAACTTATTATTTAGGGTCACGTTCAGGTTCAATCTCGATGAACTTAAAGAGCCACTGGCCCTAAGACTTGACAGTGCGTTCCACAATACATAGTCAGGAATAACAGTTTTAGACGGGACTGAAACATTGCGACCAATAATTGAATGTTTGTGGTCAGGTTGACCAAGATGAAAACTGATAAATTTTAATGTCATTTGGATTGGACTGGAAAGATTTATAATATGAATGTTATGTAGCCTTTTACTAAATATACGTATATAGATAGGGCTTGGATTGTATGCGTGACGAAAACATATGCCTGTGTTTAAGTATATTATATATTATATATATATTTATATATACATATATATTATAAATACACACATATATATGTATACATAATGTTTACATTTATATATCATCATCATCATCCCCCTCCTCGTTATCATCTTCATCTTCATCCTCAATATCATCATCACGCTTTTTTGAAAACATTTGTGTATAATAATATTCACTTTTGTTGTGGTCGGTTTTGTTGGGTTTTTTTGTTTTTGTTTTTGTTTTTGTTTTTTTGTTTTTGTTTTTTTTTGTTTTTTTTTTGTTTTTTGTTTTTTTTGGGGCGGGGGGGTTGTTCCGTTTTGGTTTTTTAAAAGGAGGGAGGGGGAGGACGTTGTTTTGAATTTGTTGTGGGGTTTTTTCACCCGATTTTTTTTGCTGCTGTTGGTGTTTTTTTTGGTTTTCTTTTTGTTTCTTTTGTCATTTTCGGTTTTTTTCTTATAGATGTCATTTTTTTTGTCTGTTATACTTTTATTATTTCTTGTAATTTTGTCGTTGTTGTTGTTTTGTTTTACCTTGTTGTTGTTGTCTTTTCTTTTCTCTTTTCTTTTACTTTTGCAATTTTTTTTCTGGATTTTCCCCCTTTTTTTACTTTTCTTTTTGTTATTGTTTTTTTTTTCCCTTCATTCAATTCCGTATATTGTTTCTTCTATCATTTTTTTTATTCTTTGTTTGTTTGTTGTTGTTTTTTTGTTTTTTTTTTGTTTGTTTTTTTTTGGGGGGGGGGTTGTTTTTTCTTTTCGTTTTCTACATGTTTAGCCAACCTTCATGAAATCTCAACTAGACGACCAAACGAAAATGGCCCTCAGGAGGAAGCACGCCCCTCTTCGCACAGCCATGAAATAAAGGAGTCAAGCCGTAACTATGCATTGTGAAACGCACCACAATGTGGGTTCAACATCAATATGCCCCACAATGTTGGGCTGCAACGAGCAATAGGTGAAAGCCATGAGAGGCGTCCAGCATGGAGCCTGACCCCGAGATTTCTCCGTGACTTTGATGAGGGAAATCCCGAAGGTCAAGGCCAGCTGTGCGGTCAACACAGTGTGACCGAACGGCCGGTTTTGAGAGTCGCTGGGTGAGGGGATTACAGACACTGTGAGTCTGTGCATGGGCAACCCCGCGAGGTCAACGTGAAAATTCCTCGTGGAAGCGGACAGAGTAGAGGATCTGGCAAGAAGTCTGGTGTGGACAACGCACAGGGCTCATCGACACCTGCTGTCATTTACATTGAAGTATGGAGAGGTCTTAACCAATTGGCGACGCGGAAGAAAGAAAGAAAGAAAGAAAGAAAGAAAGAGAAAGAAAGAGAGAGAGAGAGAGAGAGAGAGAGAGAGAGAGAGAGAGAG
>JBCJKF010656842.1:0-12687 GCA_039654545.1 Plocamopherus ceylonicus | reverse complement strand
AATAATAATAATAATAATAATAATAATAATAATAATAATAATAATAATAATAATAATAATAATAATAATAATATTGGAACAGAACAAGAAGCAGTACAATAACTAATTGAATTTCCAATCAAAATTTATTCAAGCATTTTATAATAAATAGACTCTTGTAACACTTTCAAACTTATTTATCCCACACAACTTGAAACTGGCTGCCTGTCACTACTGTCAGATAAGATAAGGTCTAGCATGACTGTGACAGCCGCAAGTATGAACATGTTTTGTTTTGGGGGGGTTTTGTGTGTGTGAAAATTAAATCATTTATTACCTTTTCCTACATTCATACTAAGACAATAGTAGCAGTTTGGCAAAGATCAAAGCGTTTAAAGTAAACATTACAAAATTTTTAGACAAATGTGTAAAGAAAAGCAAGGTGCAATAATAAACAAAAGAGATTCAAAATTAAGATTATAAAAAATCAATAGAAAAAAATATAGAGAAATACTTTTTAAATGAGAACATGGTATCATTGATCAATCAATCATTCACATAACCTGCTAACATTGTAAAGTTAAGTTTTGAGTCACTGGTTGTGAAACATTCTTTCCCAGCTTGTGTTCAGAGTTCTCACAAATATTACAGATCTAAATAAACTACTAGTACAGTGCAACCTCTCTATAACGATATTCGATATAACGACATTCTGTGTATAGCGACATGGCGTGCAGGTCTGGATTTTTTCCTTATACAGTGCAGCACATATTCGGCGAACTCGTTGGGTCAACAGAAATAGTTCAAGGAATACGTGATTCGAGCAATATGTGAAACACTATATGACATGGGAAGAGCTCTATTGGATGTAATAATATTGTAGTTGTTATGTCCATTGCTGTCTCAACTCGAGCAAAACCAATGCATGCATGGCCTATTACCGATGTTTCACTGCCATCAGTTCTCTATTACCGGTATTCGATTTGTTTTGTATGTTTTGTGTTTGTTGTTTTTTCTTCTTCTTTTATCATCGGATGAGTATAATATCGTGACAGGGTGCACTACACAGGGTTGTGACATCTACAGAAAAAAATGTAGCGCAAACTTCGCTACTTGCAAAGAAAAAGTAGTGCACTTCTATTTTGCTTCTTTTAAAGAAAAAGTAGCAGCTACTTTTTCGCTACTTTCATTAAGTGGTGCACTACTTTTTTCATTACTTTTGCTTACGACGGTAACATACATCACAATCATACTTATTGTATTTTAAGAGTATTTCAGCCTCAAAATTATGGCCATTGGATATATGAGCTCTATTAGGAAAAAGCGGTATTGTATAAGATAAAAATTGACATAGCACTTGGGAAGTTAGCAAGTGTCTCCGGGTTATACACAGGGGGCTCGGCTTAACATTAATGCATGTATTTTTCGAAGTGATTATTCGCCCCTTTGGGGCGGATGACCCTTGCATTGTTCGCTCAAATGGTGATAATGCTGTTAAACATGCAGTTGTGATTTGCATCAGGAACAAATAGCTGACAATATTTGCCCTGATTGCTTCATATTTTGAGTCTGTATGAGTAAATTGTTTATTGCTTAAAAAGATAAGCCAGAATCTAGGTCTAGTTACAATAAACTAGCTCTATACTACATCTACATTTTCTAGATGTCAAAAGTAGACAACGCAAGTGAAATAGTAAGTAAAAGCAAGTCCTAACTTACTTTTTTACGGCAATGAACAATTTGCTCAATTTATTGTCAGTTATTTGGTCCCTGATGCGATTTATAGCTAACTACAACAGCATTATCACCAATTGGGCAAATAATGCCAAGGCTTTCCTCCCCAGAATGGCGAATAATGTGAGCCTAAAATTGTACTACTTCAGGTCTTCAACTTTACGGGCAGAATGTAGAGTACTTCCACTATATCAGTATCTGAAACTCTATGTGCGTCAGTAAGGCATACACAAACGCGATTGTGGTTTAGGGCATAAACATTCCACTCTGTATCTAGGCGCCCACCCATTTCTAAGTACAAAGTGAAAGTAGCGAAGTAGCAATATTTTAAATTCACTGCTCACTCCTGAAAATTAGTAGCGCACAACACTATTCGCTACTGGCTACTGAAAAGTAGCCAGTTACTTTGATCGCTACAATAAAAAGTAGCGAACCACAAAAAGTAGCACGCTACTAGGCTACAGTCACAACCCTGGCAATTCACTACTAAAATGGGTTAGAGGTAGCCAAGGCTTACTGTGTTACTGTTACTTACACTGTGTAGCGTTAGGTAGCCTACACTATCGCATGCAAACGTCAGCATCCAATGGGCTGTTTTTAGTCATGGACTAGCGCATGTACTAGCGGGCTTTTCAGACCATTGATGCAGGTGTATATGGTACCAATACATCACCACAATGAGGACCATTGTTAATCACTGACTAGTATTAGTACCATTTGTGGGCTTTTCAAAATACTGATGCTGTTGTATAAGGTACATCAACACGACTAATGCTATTTTAGTCATCGGATAAGCCTAGTGGGCTTTTCAAACTAATCAGCAAGATCGGGAAAATTGCTCGTACAGCTTTAACAGCAGGCAAATAGTTCAAGGGATCCGTGAACAAGTTCGACTATTGTGTGAAAAAATTTATAGAAAATAGAGAAAAATATTTGGGACATTGCAATTTGTTCGAGGAATCCGTAAGTTTGACGAACGCGTGTTGCACTGTATATCATTAGTAATAAAAACCTCACTATTGCGACATAATTTTAGTAAAAACTCTGTATAACGACATCGATTCAGTGGTAATCAACAACAAAAAATTGACAGAAGAGACGATATTTCTTGTCAAATGAAAAACGCTTGCTTTCCAACCAATGAAATCCTGTTGTAATCTAAACTAACAAAAATGCTTTTCTTCTAACTACATGTAATGAAAGGCTTGATGAGCCGACTAATGATAATCCTCCTTGTTGAGTATAAGAAGGCCACACCCCCCTTAAAAAACAAAACAAAAAAAAACAACAACACATTTTTATGTGGCCACGCAGACAAATGTAGGCCTCTCAGCGCATTGTTGATGTCTATGATACATGCACTTCAGTTGTACGGATGCCGGTCCAAGCCCGGATAAATACAGAGGGAAAATAGTTGCCTCTCACTATAGCGACATTTCTGTATAACGACATTTTTCTCCCGTCCCGACGATGTCATTATAGAGTTAAATTAGAGAGGTTGCACTGTATTTGAAGCTCCTCTCTAGAAAAAAAAACTGATAAAAGATCTAGAAAGGCCAAAAGAAAATGATGTACAAGCTTAAAAGTGAAAGTGGATTGAAAAAAGGAATTGATCTAAACTGACTTTCTTTAGTTTCTCACTCATTCTGTTGCTATTATACAGGAATGTGTGGATATAAATATGAATAAAAGTCGAGATAAATTTCCGGTCAGGTTTTAAGTTGATTTGAAGAAATAGAGTCAGTAAAACTCCTGTATATGATCTTGCAATCAAAGAATAAAAAAATGTAAAAATGTGCGCACTCTCATTCCAACTTCAATGCTTATTGTTGTTTACACACACACTTTTCTGAAGGGTAGAGTATATAAATCAACTTAAACATATTTTAAAAAAGATAAATATAATATTCTAAGACTTAAGTCTTATTCTTCATAATGGGCTTACAATCTAAGTAGAGTATTCTTGTAAATGCATCTAAAGACAACAGATGCCGTTGATCAAAATAATATCAAATTACATGACAAAATAATACCAATACAAAATAATACCAATAAAAGAAACAATAAGAAGATGTCTGTAGACAATTGCCTTCTAATAATTGCAGATTTTCATATATTTGCCTTCATTTTCATTACATTCAGCCAGAAGGATCTATCATCCTTATAAATGTTTTAAAATAATGAAACATAAAAAGTCACTCGGACCAAACGTCAAACTACATTGAATTGCGTTATACATGATGAAATGAAGCATAAAGAAACAGCAACGCATTTTGATCCCATCTACACAACTTGGTAACAATCTTAACTAATACAATAATTCACTTAAGTATAAACTTTGACATCAATGAATGTTTAAGCATCAGTTCCAGAGTATTTCAACAAATTCCACCATAAAACAATTTATATAAATATACTCTCATTTACATGCACAAATGAATAAATGCTTCATTTTGCATTTGACAGGCTGCGGAATGTGATGGGATGAACAAAGTCTATGTAAACCGACACATGAATGTGAGAGTAAAATCATAAAATGACACAAAAACTTTGCATAAATTTATGAGCAAATAGAATCTCAACTATTTCGCACGCTACACAGAGTGAACAACCAAAGGCAATGTGGAGCATGTACTTTGATTTGTGATAAAATAATTAATTATATGATTGTAAAAAAGTTTTTAAAAAGTTGTTTGATTGAATTCAGCAGTTTTTAAGTGCAGTAATACATTATCCATTGCATTAAGCATATCAACTAAAATAACCAAAATAATGACCTAATGATTGTGCGGGCAAATGAAACCGATTTTCGCTTTTCTCATTCTTTCATTTATCATTCCATACAAGTTAAAATATTTAGTGTGAAATTACAAATCTTTACTTTCAAGTTCCTGATCATTATCATTTTTAATAATCATTGTTTGTATTTTAAATCATGAGAATTGCATTTAAGCGGTCAGGCTGTAAATATTTGTCCTTTTCCCTATCCATACTATGTAGATGCTGAATTACATAAGGGTATGTCAATTATCATTGGTATGTCAATTATCAGAACATTCATTTTGGATGCTTTCCTCATAAATGGAGAAGTGACAAAAATATCAATATATGATACTTTAAATTATTTAAAATTTAGTATTCTTACCTATTATTGATTTAAATATAACCATAATAAAAATTTTAAAAAATCCTTTCCTGTTGTTTTAAAATTCATGAAAAAATTATTTTTACTTTGGACAAACTGATTCAAAAGGTTGTATTAAATATCTTTAACTTGCATGGAATAAAGATGTAAGGAGTGAATTGGCTTGGTCAGTAAGAATGATCTTCTCTACATGAAAAGAATCAGTGCAATGTTCCAGGATCAATTCTCAGTAGAACCATTTTTTTTTTTATCATTTTTTGAATAAATTTAAAATCCCAACCTCTGTGTTTGTAATCTTTATCGGTGGGAACTTTGGAAATTATTTGGATTTATTGTGTCAGATCTAGTTCAGCAATTGTTTTTTGTTTTGTTGATGTTTTTTAATTGTTTTTCATCCTATGGAGCAAGTTGATTTTCTGTGTGATTCCATTTTCTCTCTATTCAAAGAGTTTTATATTCTTAGTCTAATATCCCCTTGCTTTGCTGATAGTTCTGATGTTTCGACTTTTCTTTTTTTTTTTTGTACATGTGACTTAAGAACAGTCATTTTATTTTATTCTTTGATTTTACATAAAAGAAAATAACTCCTTTAATATTTGTGTGATTTGAATTTGAAGATGAAGGCAGCATGACACCAAAAGTAAGTACATGGACCAATGACAAAAGTTATAAGATGACCCATTAATGATAGCTCATAATTTCAACTTTAAACTGAAGAGAAAATGAAACTATTGCACAGAGGGTGGGAAAAATTAAGTAGAAGAAATTCAAATATTAACTAGGCCAGAAGACCATCGATGCTAATTATTGTTTATATAAGTGAGATATGGGCCCAAATCATGGAACGCAACAAGAATGTGGAAAAGTGAAAAATACCATTGAAAAATATGGCACACTGAGGAGAAAAGATGTGTACAATGACTGCACTCTTTTTACTTTTTCTCTCCTAACACGATATGCTTTTTTTTTGTAGGGATAATCAAATGTTTGTGACCTGATATAAATGACAGCCTAGCTCTTAATCCAGGAAACTACAAGTAAGATTAGTATTGGCACATGTTTGCATGCAGCAGATTTTATTACAAAAGGATTTTATTATAAATTTTAAAAACAAAACAAAAAAATAGCAAGAATTATAAATTATCACAAAAAACCATAGAATGAAAAATGAAATGGAAGTAAAAATTGGTGGCTAAAAAAAAAGGAAAAAAAGCAAATGAAGATGGAAGTTGTGAAGATCTTGAGCAGACTGTATAATAAAGTACCTAAAAAATAGTAAACTGCATGTAAAGTACTAACAACAAAAAATCACAAAGTGTGGAATGGAGATTGAACTCAACGAAAGATATTAGTGAACACAGTCTCATTTCATGGCTCTGTCTTGCTACTGGTGCTTTGCTGATAATGAGTATTAACATAAGCTGTCTCTGCTTGTGTCACCATGTGAAAGATGCGGTGATTCTGGCCCTCGTTCCTCATCCAAAATCGACGATAACCTAGCTGTTTGAAGGTCGTGTAGTCTTGATACATCTGTTCATACCTACATTGAGGACAAAAATATGTGTATTTATCACTTTTCCTTGCCTCAAAACCATAGCATGTTGAGTGTAATAATAGATACATGCACATGATATCAATCAGTTTAAAGAGAAGAAAAAGAGTCTGACGCACATCTTTGTTGACCTGGAAAAAGCTTTTGATAGAGTACCCAGAAAGGCTAACCAATGGGCTTTAAGAAAGCACCAGGCCGAGCACACCATCTAAATGGTTATAACATTGTACAGGAACTCCAGGTCAAAAGTGAAAACTATAAGAGGAACATCAGAAAGCTTTAAGATAAAAGTAGGGGTACGTCAAGGATCTGCATGGAGACCTCCAATTTTTAACCTTGTAATGAATAAAATATCCAAGGAAATGGTGTGACCAGAAAATATCTGGGAACTGCTATATATATGCTGATGACTTAGTACTTGTAGCCGAGAACAGTGATGGTGCTAAACAAAGATTTGGCAATTGGAAACAGAGATGGTAAGAAGGCAGAGATATCAAAGTAAATTGAGGCATTGACAATGGGAAAAAATTACAGAACACAGAGGGAGCAATGGCAAATACCCATGTGATGTTTGCCACACAAAGGTTAAGAAGCAATTCGATCAATCGTTTCAACTGTCAAAATTGGTGTCACAAAAGATGCTCAAAGCTCAAGAGACTGAAAAGGGAAGATGAAGATGTCCTAATACCAATGCAAGAATGAAGGAGTTTAAATTCAAACAAGAGAAGGAAGAAGTGGTAGATGAATTCTGCTTCCTAGGAGAGATGATGAGCTGCAAAGCAAAATCTGAGACAGCTGTCAGGACCAGAATTGCAGTTGCTTGGGAGAAATGGAAAGAGCTGGTAAGTCTGCTTGTAAAATCAGAAGATCCCACATGGAAAACGCTTTGTTATATGCAAGGCCTGCATTAGACCTGTTCTACTGTATGGCTCAGAGATGTGGATTATGACAAAAAACATTGAATGATTTGTGAGTTGTAAAAACCGAATGCCATGCTATATGACAAAGAGCATGCTTAAAAAAATGCTTAAAAACGTTCCTATACTTACTATATTTCACATTGGTTGGGAGTTTATTTAATAATCTGTATGTATCAGGGAAAAATGAATACAAATGACTCTCTATATTTAAAGAAGGCCATGTAAATGTTTCAGAACCAAATCTTGTGTGACTATTTTTTGTTCAGTGGTTGTACAGTAATAAGGAAAATGTTGGATTTTTTTCCTCATTGTGTATTCAACACAAAACTTGACTTTTGTCAGGAAATTTACAGGTCTGTTATATTAAACCTCCATGATTATTTCAGGCAAGAACATTGGTAATCATCGAGTGACATTAAATAACTCATCTGAAAAAGTCCCACTTACATTGAGTGTGGAGGGCTGTCAGAGAAAATGTGCCACTCGATCAAAACCTGAGGCAGGTTTTGCAAAATGCCTTCTTCCAACCAATTTCTCAGAATGGCCCACTCATTACCTTCCACATCCATTTTCACAAGGCTGAGGGAGTCCTTTGGAGAAAGAAGTCACAGATAGATGGGCAAATGGTTACATGGTCAATATGTGGATTGGCAGGCTATCAAGGTGACAGGAAAGACAGAGAGAGAGAGAGGTGAAAGATAGACATGCGGGTAGATGAATAAGACAGACAGAAAGAGATAAAGATAGATAGACAGACAGATCGACAGACAGACAGACAGATAGACAAATGCCAAAAAGCCAATAAAGTCTTAGAAAACTTTAATGAGATAGAAATAGGAAGCAACAAAGTAAACAAAACAAATAAAATACAATAGGAGGCAGAAAAATCCAAAATAATTTGAATTCTAAAATGGGCCAGCACTGTAGGTATTAAACGCCCAACCTTTGCCTTGGTGGTCGAGGACCCTAAGCAGTGAGCGATTCATGCTCCCATCTTTTCTAAAACTTGCAACCGACCCTTAAAAAGTCAGTTAATACATGTATTTCCAAAAAACAGCCTTCAACATTCAAACAGGGACCTTCAAATTACAGATCTGGATGTCATGAAAATGGCAAGCACTGTCCAACGATCAATATCATCCAAAGAGATGTTGGGCATTTTTTCAGCCCCACTGAACTGTTTCAATGGACATTTTTTCAGCCATATGACATTGCTTTATAAGCGCTGTTAAATATTCAACAATAAAGATATTGAAACATGCCTGAGAATTTTTAAATACATGTAATGATTCTGACTCCCTTGAAACGGACAGTCCGGGTTAACAGTTCCATATTTTCCACATTGTCTGTCTCTGTGCATTGCCTCCCGAGCCTGTCCTTGTTCAGTTCAGCATGAACGGGTCAGTGTGATTAGATAAAGATGATATGAGGAGTACATATGTACATCCAACTATCACATCTTTCGAAGAATCACAGTAACACCTACTGTCTACTAAAGGAAAGAAACAAAACGGCTCTAATTACAAATGTATGTCCCAGCATTGTCATAATGCTGCTCAGTTTCTTTATCTTCCATCGGTCTTCCGGCTTGGTGTACCCGTCGAGTCTTGGAGTAAAGCTGTCATCATCCTTAGCTCCAATGCCCATCCTCTTGAAATAAACCAGAGGGCTGTGCTTGTGGTCTTCCACTGGCATGCTGGATGAAAAATCAAAGATATGAACACCTCTACAAAAATCAAGTCTGCTTTAGCTTGGTTCAGTCTATTTCATTCAAATGTGAGTCTGATACAGGTTTGTTAATTTTATTTCATTACATAATTAACAATATTGTCCAGTTTAGATGAAAAATTAAAACCAGCAATGCATACATGACATGATACATTTATATCAGTACAGACTTTTATATAATCATACTAATCATAATCATATATCAGTTGATTAAGTTCTTTGTCAATTGAATTTTTAAATATACATATATTCAGATATTTTGTCTTATAATAGAGACTGTTCCAAACATTCACTCTCCTAAATACAAACGAATTTTCTGTAATTGTCGTTTTGCAATTCTAAATATAAATTTTGCATTGGTCACCTCTAGTTTATCCGACATGTGAAAAAAAACACCTTTGTTCTTCATGAGGATGGTGTGATTAAGCAAAAAGTAAGAATAGAAAGAGGAAAAATGGGGATTTATAATAATCTCTTTGAAATGCCAAGGTTCTTTTATATCTGAGAAGGCTATATGTAAGACCTGCTGAATTGATTATTTGGTTTGGTTTGGTTTATTTGATCAAAATTCATCCACCATTATCTGCAATCTCGTCTGCTAAACTTATAACACAGAACTTAATCAGACAAGACGAAAACATCTTTCTGTTATTGATCACTTCTAACACTCTTTTAAATAACAGTGTCCCAGTTCCAATATGCTGTTTTAGACAAGGTCTACGAATAACAGTATTGGAAAAGCAGATCAAGATTTAGTTCTACTCAAGATCGATCTGTTTCTAGATCTAGATCTTCCTGCTTTGATTTTCAAGTCATTATTTAACAAAACTGATACTTTGAGAATATACGAACTGTTAGGACAATCAAATTCAGGAAAAAGCTGTCTGATATTGTCTCAACAATGGTATACCTCAATAAATCCATATGTTAACCGTCATATCATATCGATCTTTATGAAATTTTGCCAGTCAGTACAGAACAGATTGTCCTATTAGACTGCAAATTTATAAGCAAGTGCATTTCAACATGGTAATGTTATTACCTTTTAAAATTGGAGAGGTTT
Organism: Plocamopherus ceylonicus; assembly: GCA_039654545.1. Lineage (NCBI taxonomy): Eukaryota > Metazoa > Mollusca > Gastropoda > Nudibranchia > Polyceridae > Plocamopherus > Plocamopherus ceylonicus. The sequence goes on along the minus strand of JBCJKF010656842.1, from coordinate 2,566 downwards.
TTTGGGGCCACCCTATATGTATCACCCTGGCCACTTAGCCATGCTTACCTTGGGTCAAAGGAATACACTGTACAGTTGTGGTAAGACATGGCATCATCAAACCGAAAATCGTAAGCAATGCTGGAATTAGATGGCAAATATTTGAAAAAATAAATGTCACTGATGAACAACAATTTCCTTCCCTTTGGTGATAGCAATGGTTTGATGTGGATGTTCCAGAGGTTGTTCCAAAACAGACCTATCATAACCTAATATCAAAACGCCACAGTGGAGAGCTCAATATAATTGAGGAAAGGGGGGAAAAATTGAAAAAAAATCAACAAAACAGAGCTTAATAAAAGTCTACACTACAAAGACAAAAGAAAACAGTATATTTGCAGGCCAAACCCTTTCACCAGACAACAAATATCAATTAAAAAGACAATAAAACAAAAATTTCAATAAGTAAGCTAGAAGATGTAAAAAATAAGAAAATATATGAAAAAAGTCAATCTAAAATTCAACAAAAACTGAGCTATGAAGAGCAGATCTCTTATCAGCGTGAGGGCTTAAACTTTATCGATATATTTTTGATTACTTTGTTCTCCTAACATAGCTCAGGTACATCTGTCACAACTCTCTTTTGTCTACTCCCCATATGGTACTTGCCAATCATTTTACAAAGTTTATTCTTTTGTTGGCCTTTCCTTTAAATCATAAAAGAGTATCATTAGACAAACCCATTTGGGAAAAGATCACAAAATTTGCAAGGTGATAGGACACGACTCACCCAAAAGAGTACACCACGCAGGGCTTGCCGGGCCTGATGGGGCTGTATGGCTTGTCAAAACACACCGGCCAGTTGCCCATCAACCTGGTGTCTCGACACTCGTAGTCATCAGTTTCCCAGTCTCTGGACATGAAAAATCAAGTTTCATCCCATAAACAACACTAAAATATGCCAGAGTTCATTTGAATTACTAGTAATGATAAAAAATGACAATTTTACTTTTTCATACATTCAAATGCAGTCTCCTGATCACTGACATGAGCAATATGAAGTTTATATCTCATCTAGGGACCCAGGAACAGCTGTATAAGTGCACACACATTGAACATGAAGGAGCATTGTCAAGCTGTCACAGCCACCCATTATTTCAACCCCTCTTTAGCATTCATGATTTTTTTATTTTATTTTACCCACTGACTTACAAATGGGCATTTATTATGTGGGTCACAAGCACGGGTGCCACGATCTGAAGAAACGAATTTCAACAAACTCAGTTCACAATTTTCTTTTCTATTTGGAGCACAAGCAGCAAGAAAAGAAAGAGAGAAAGAGACAGTGAATGGAAGAGAGACAAAGGAGTTAAAAAAGAATTAAAAGAAGAGAGAAACATAGAAAGACATACATGTAATGGCTAATCTGGGATTAATAACTTATTGCAATCCATGCAGGCATTTTGCATGTTTGTAAATCACTGGATCAAAAAGCCCATGAGTGGCTGAGCTTACAAAAATCATAGAGCTGAAAAAGTAAAAAAAAGAACATATAGAGTTGATGGCTAGGTGGTTGTGCATAGGGCTATGGACCAAGAGGTCACAGGTTCACAGCAAGAAGTGACACACGCGTTGCTGTTTTCTTTCAGTGAGCAAGAAAATTTACCCCTATGACTTCACTCGACCCAGGTGAAAATAGGAACGGCTTCGGCTGGGAAAGTATTCTGCATTAAACTGTCTCTGTCTGCTTCATGCTATGGAAAATGGGATGAGCTCTGGCCCTATGAGCCAAAACACTTGAAAGGACTACTTTTCAGAATTGATTAATAGTAGCATGGAACACATCTAGAGTTCCACTCATGCAAAGGCATGTTGAATTAATACGTGCATCAAGTTGGTCATTTTGATCCAACAAATGTGGTGGTAAGGGTTAACGACTCATTCCTTACATTTCTCTATGACAAAGACCATGTATCAGATCTAAACATTCTTCATAAATATGTACACATACAAACATACAATTGATTTTTAATGTTATTAAACCTAGCAAAAGGCAATTTTGAGAAGAAACAGATCACACAATATTTATCAGACAAAGTATTGATTACTCATTGATATAGGCAAATAAAAACATACAATTAATTTTCCATATTACTTAACATAGCAAGGGCAATTTTTAAAACAAACAGATCACACAATATTTCTCAGACCAAGTATTGATTACTCATCCATTTTAGTACAACTAGCTTTCTTCACAAACATTTGCAATACACCTATTCATTGGTGTACCATTGTTTAAATGGTCTCAAGCCAATTTGACAAAAATCAATATACACTTAAATGCTGGGGCTTTACAGTTGTGGAAAAGAGAAAGAGAACCGATCAATGTTAAGAATCTTTGTTCATACAGCTATTGGAATGTTAGAATGATGCAAGCAGCATAGGAGTGTGCTAAAAATTTTCATCTTAAAGCACAGAACATCTTACATGCCAAGTGTAAGTGTCTTATCACAAAGATCATCATCATCATCATCATCATCATCATCATCATCATCATCATCATCATCATCATCATCATCATCATCAT
>JBCJKF010656731.1:0-12688 GCA_039654545.1 Plocamopherus ceylonicus | reverse complement strand
GATCTTCTCACATGACTGCTAATCTTTTTTATGTTTAAACAATCTCTGAAAATAACAAGGATGCCACCTCCTCTGTTAAACATGCTTTATCCGAATTTCATAGGAGCCTTTAAAACTATGGAATGACTGGGAATTTGTTTTTACCTGAAATACCTCACAATTTAATTACATGCAGTTTAGAACAAAATTAGATTTTAAAAGTATACATTTCATAGAAAAATTGCCTTCATTGTTTTTCATTTACTAGTAATCATTTTAATTCTCATCATTTTCAGTTTAAATAGTGTGGTAACAATTGTAATACAGTAGTTTTGCAAGAGTGCACAGTGGTTGGAAGGCAGCCTAATAGCATTGGTGGAGCAAGCACTCAAGCAATATGAACCAACTGGGAAGATTTTGCATGGAAGGATTTGGACCACCTTAGGCTCCAACCACTCGTTCTCCTTAAAGTTACAGAGTTTTCAAATATCTCTTTGAAGTTTACAATGTATCTTGAAACCTGATTGTCATGTGTGGATGAAGATCATCTTGTTAAGTTTTTAAATCATTTAAAAAATTACGAGCTATACCGCCACTTTCAGCAAGTTCAAAGACACCCCTATCCATCTAATCAGTATGGTGTCTGAGACTCATTGTGTAAATCTGTAGACAGTCATTCATTTTAACCAGCCACCTTGTCAAGGCAAGGCAAATTATGTTGTCCTTCATAATTGATCTGCTGGGCATGTCTGTTCCCCGAAGTCCAAATCTAGGCCATACCTCTCTTGTCACATTGACGCATTTGATTGGTTGACCATTGGACCAGCTAGGATGGCGTACATTTGTTATTTGTTCCTGCTCAAATGGGTGGGAAAACTACACAATTAAGCTATATATGTTATATAGGGATGGCTTCTGACCCTAAAGTACATGTACTATAGTAAACTATAGTATGACGTGTTCATAAGTATGACAAGTGTTCGTAGTCACTTTAGCTATTTGAAGTTTCTCACTTTTATTGACAACATGCCAATAAACCGGGCACTAAGGCCGCAGATGACTTATGAAGAGGGCACTCAGAGTGACGATTCTGATAGAAAAAATTGGTTTGATCTAAATTGTGGGCACCAAGGTGAAACGGGCACTCAGTTGAAGGGCGCTTTCGTGAAAACTACTGTACATGAATTCATAACGCATTTTCCTCCTGCAGAATTAAGGTGAATTATGGGTACATTGTATATCAATACTGAAATTGCTTTATCATAAACATAAGCATCAACGACAAACTGAATTTATAAATTATTGTGTAATATGGACATTAAAAAGTGATACAATGCTCAGTGATGAACTCCTGACATCTTTCATCCACACCATCCTGGGCAAATTAAATAGATGATTTCAGTAAAATTCCTTTAAACCAAAATTTTGGGGACCTTCCAAACTATTTCAGCTTAAAGGCTAGATTGGTTTAAAGTAAGTTCTTTTTTTGCAATGTTTTTCAAGAGTGGTAACTATGTTATGAATTTGCATATTTATCTCTCTAATGGGTATGCACAGTGCTTTCTTTTAGACTCTTTGACTGGTTGAGTAAAGCTAAAATAAGAAATGATCAAAAGTTCTTGTGCAATAGGCTAATGATATTGATAGATGAATGATGGGCAGCAACTCAGAGATGAAATGGAAATGAAACAGCATGTCAATGCTAATTGATAACTTCAATCCTGTTGAAAAGCCAATCAGTGTGAGAGACTAACAACAAAGAAAGCACACACACACACACACACACACACACACACACACACACACACACACACACACAAACCAACAAGAACACACTGAAACACATATGCAAACTATGGGAGTGAGAACACTTCGCCTGTGTGATTTTACCCTCCCCCACCCCCCTCACTCTTTCCTCCCCTATCACCTGCCATGCCAGTTCCCCACCGTCTTCCCTATTTGCCATCTGTGTGATTTGCTGTATTGGTCAAGCCAAAGCGCAGTGATTGGAGGGTTTGACTACCACACCACCCCCCTCCCCTTCACCTCATCATAGTGAGTGTTTGTGAGCTTGGCAGCAAGATTACTGGACTCTTTATTTCATATCGCCAGGCATTAGGCTTTTTTTTCTATAAGCAGACTAACGGCACCAATTTCAAAAGAACCATATTATTTCTTGGACTTCCTTCTTTTAAGTCTAGGCCTCACTTCAATATATTTTATAATCACAAGAGAATAGGCCTGGGTCTGGGCCTATGGTAATATAAGAGCATTGAGAAACAGAATTGTTTCAAGAGAAATTAAGGAGTGATCAATATTTGTTAAGAAAAAAAATCTGTAAAATTACATTGAACATACTCAAACAGAGATTTAAAGTTAAGAAAAATAGGTACAGATTGAAAAAAATATTACCTGTGTTCCTGTAAAGCTGCCATTCGATCTTGAAGGCTTTTAATTGCTTTTTTAACTTCCTCTTCCTGACTCATAATATTTTTTGACTGAGATTCTCCATGAGATATTTTGTAGGTGACTTTTCTCAAACTCATCATCAGTGTTTCATGTTCTTTTGACAACACTTCGTATCTAGTCTGAAGGGTTAAAAGCTGGCTCTGATATGAAGCATTGTGATTCCTTCGATTATCTGAAAGGAGAAGTCAGAAAATGATCAAAGCAATAATAGAGTAGTGACACACCTTCTAGAAGTTCTAGCAAGTTATTTTAGACAAAAATAGTTACAGTGGTCTATAGTTACAATGCTCTGTCTAAGAACATATTTCTAAAAAAATTTGAAAAATCATATTCTTAGATGAACTATGTTCATGGGGCTCAGTGGTGATGTGGTTGTCTGACCGACTAGGTATGAAGAGGTCATGGGTGCAATCCCACTGAGTGATACATGCATTTTTTCATTGAGCAAGAAAATTTACCCTTGTTGCTTCTCTCGACCCAGGTGAAAATGGATACAGCTTCAGCTGGGAAAGTATTCCGCAATAGACTAGCATCCTATTCAGAAAGTGATGGTATCATTATCCGCTTAATCTACGGAAATTGGGATTAGCTGCAGTCCTATGAGCCAAAAGACTCAAAAAGACTACATGTTCTTCAGTTGATCTTATGATTCAGTGCCCTGGCATAGGGACAATTTTGAGCAGTCACCAAAGTTGACTCACTAAAGTGAAACTCACCTACTGACATCACACAACAGACTCCAGTGACAAAATATGATTATTATAATGCTTGTTAAACATGAGACAATAAACCTGACAATGCACCTGACAATGCAATCATCTGTTGATGCAGGTCTCAGAAAGCTCACTAACGGATCAAAGGCACAAATAATAAAAATGTTATGTCCATCGGGTGGAACTGATCACTTATGAAATATGAGCATTCAAAAAGGGCATCTATATTCAAAATAAAACATGAGTTGCCAGCCAAGTTCAGTTTAAGAGGCGTGAAACAAGAAGTCAATCAAATTGTTGAAAAACATGTGCGTCATCCAGACCTGTAATGAGTGAAAGAGAAAAAAAAAAAAAAAAAACCAACATAAGGGGAAAGATGGGAAAGAAGTTGGTTGGTTAGGTGCCGGACTTGACACAGGCATGGGTGATCATGCATCTCTAAACCATTCCATCGTTACAGACATATATGATTTCATTGCAGATGAGGCCCATGAGTTCAGAGACTGCAAGAAAGTCTTTCTTTGTCTGCGCCAGGCTCTCTTGCCTTCTATTTTTCCCAATAATGCCAGTTGTTCCAGCTCTGAATATCTTATTATATGTCCGAGAAATTGCATTTGTCTACATTGAATTGTGTTCATGAGTGACCTGCTGGTGTTGGCCATGACAAGAATGTCTTCGTTTGATTTATGCTCGGTCCATGATACATGCAGCGTTCTCCTTAAGAGCCACAATTCTGCTGCTTCTAGTTTTGTTTGCATTTCCTCACTGACGTTCCAGCATTCACAGCTATATGTCAACACTGACCAGATGTGTGCCTTCAAGATTCTGTTCCTAGTGTCCATTGTGATGTTTCAATTTCTTAGAGTGGTGCTCAATTTAGAAAAGGAATCTTTTGCAAGTGCTATTCTTTTCATGATCTCATCTTTGCATTTTCCGCTAGATGTGATGATGAAGCCGAGGTATTGGAAACTATAGACCTGCTTGATCGGTATCCCTTTGTTGGTGAGAGGGAACATAAGAGGGTCTTTCTTTGAAACAGTCATACACACCGTTTTGTTTGCATTGAGGTACAAACACATTTCTTCACTTTTCTGGACTACCATGTGGAGGATTTTTTGCACTTTCTGTTGTGAGTCTGCTATCATAATAGAATCTTCAGCATAGCGTAAGTTGTTGACATTTTGTCCGCCTATTTCTATTCCCTCCATTTCTTTGACGTTTCTTAACATAAATTTGCTGTAAAGGTTGAAAAGTTCTGGTGAGATGATGCAACCTTGTCTGACACTTCTATGGATTGGACGGAAATTGCTGTATTCGTTGTCAATCCTGATGGTAGCTTCTTGATTCCAGTAAAGGTTAAGTAGTATTCTTAGATCTTTCCCATCGATGTTTAGAGACTGGATGATGTTGAATAGCTTTATATGTTGGACCCTGTCGGAACATTTAGAGTAGTCTATGAAGCATAATAATAAGTATTACTGCATTTCTTTTGATCTTTCTTTGGTGGGAGTGAGTGTGAATATGGCATTTCTTGTTCACTTGTTTGCAACAAATCCAAATTGTGCGAGGGATATTTTTTAGGAGGTTGCGTACGGAGCATGAGGATTCTGAGCAGGATTTTCACAAGATGGCTCATGAGACTGATTGTTCTGTGTAGAGATCACTCTGTTGCCCCTGGTTTTTTAGGCAAGGTGATTAAGATTGATTTGAGTAGATCTGATGGAATCTCTCCCGTCATATATAGTGTTCACAGTGTTGGTGACTTATTTCAAACCCCAGTCATCCAAGGCTTCTGAAATTTCCACAGATATGTTGTCTGGACCAGCAGCTTTGTCTCTCATCATCATTTTTATTGCATGTTTGACCTCCTCTTTCAGAATTGATGGACAATCCAACTATTGCATTGAAGTCTGCACTAATCATTTTGACAACATTCTTTCCAAGACTATTCATGGCCAGATCAACTTTATCGTAAAAGTCCTCGATTTCGTTGTCATCATCTTGAGTGGTTGGTGCATACACTTGTATCAAACCGATATTGAAAGGCTTGACATGAAGTTTTACAGTGATGACTCTGTCCGATATTGGGTATAAGCCGAGCACTGATTTGCTGCTGTTTGGGTCGAGCGTCTCTTTCATGTTTACTTTCTCTAGAGTATATGAGCTGGTATCCATTTTCACTTCTTTGAGGATGTTCTCGAGTTCACCCTTTTGATATAGTGTTTGCACATTCCATGTAGCGATTCTTCTTGCTGTCGTTTTTCATGATTTGTTGTCAGCAGTAGCTGGATGATGATCTGGAGCCACCTGTCGTGCGTGGCTATCCCTATCGGTACCTGGTCAGAACCCCCTTCACGCCCGTTAACGTTATTATGGATTGTCGATTTGATCATGATCTTTTTTCATTTTTACTCCAAGTGGTTTGCAATTGCCTTCTAGAAGAGCAGTGCTCATATTGAGCAGATGTCCTGGCCATTGTACTTGGAAGTATCTTTTGTCCAGCACCTTGAGTGAGACAACCATATCCGAAGACTATTCAGCTGCTTGTCACCTCACCCGTCGCCTGCTTACCGCGTCTCCTTGCAAAACATTCAAGAATGGAGCCTTGTCTGGACGCCGATTGGATCATGGAGTATCATAAGCGGATAGGGCCCCGGTTGGGAAGAGTGTAGAAAGAAAGGAAAAACAGAGAAAGGGAATCACACAAGGGAGGACGGAACACTATTTAACCCATAGCTGGGAGGTGTTTGGCAAATGGCTTGGTGTGTCCACATGTGCATGGGAAAGAAGTATGAATAAGAAAAAGAAGGGATGAAGAAATAGTGGAAGGGGAGGAAGAATACAATGAAGATGAAGGGGAGAAAAGTGAAAAAGAAAAATGAAGAACTATTTGGTAAATGGATACAAACCTTCAATGAAAGAATTACTGTACATTGTACTTGTTGTGTGCATTGAAGTATGCTTATCTCTGTTATCTTGAGCAGCTGTGACTGAGGGTACAGGGTAGCTGTGGTATTCTTGTATTACTTGCTGTAGCATTACATTCAATGTCAAAGACACAACTGAACATTTGCAAGCTGGACATAAAGTTCTGCCTTCTGAGCAAGCTTTACAAAGAGTATGACCACATGGAATCACCATCATAGGAATATGACTGGAAGAAAGCTAAAAAGAAAATGAGACATCCGTATTATAATGTTTTAAATGTCCACAAGATCAGAATAAAGGTTACTTATAGTATTTTACTTTGAAAACCTGCCATTTTATGAAAAATAAATCTTGCACTAAGTTACCTACCTACCTACCGTTCCAGTGTATCCATCAGGTCCTTTTGTTAGTTCTCTTTGGATGTAGATGCTCAGAAACGCATTCTGTATTTCTTCCTGTCCAATGCAAGCTGCCCAACCTCTGACATATTCATTCCAAGCCAACATTTGATATTGCGCTTCCATTGTCTTTTCGGTCCACCTCTAGTTCGCTTCCCTTCAACTTTTCCTTCTAAAATGTTGCGTTCAAAACTTTCATGTCTTTTGATATGACAGAAAAATGTTAGCTTTTGCCTTTTGATAAGGTCGACTAAGGTATACAGCTTTAAATTGACTATATTTGTAATTGTTTCATTTTGTAATTTTTTGTTTTCATGATATATTTAAGACTTTTCTGTAACATTGCATTTTGCAGGTTTTGATCTTATCACCATCAGTTTGCCAGAGTGTACATGATTCAAATCTGTACAAGGCTATAGGGAAAATGCAGAATTTAAGCATTCTTGTTTCGATCATTATTATTATTCCCATGCCTTTCCTTAGTTAATAAGAGCTTTGAGCTTGTGCGATGCTAATACAATTAAAAATACATTTGTCAAACTGAGATGACAGAGTTATCTGAGGGAATCTGTGATTCAAGGGACAAGTAAATGGTAGGAAGTTGAGAAAATAAAATAGATGGAGTGTGTTCAGGATAAGGTAAGAAGGCAGCCCAGTGAGAAAAATACAGGAATAACAAGGGACATGCCTAATGAATACAACAAAAATTGTGTTAATTGCCAGCCCAATGACTTCTGGATCTCTTGGGACTGAAAAAAAGGCTCCTCTCTGCTTAAAAAGCTGGCAAATAGTTTCAGGGTCTTTGAAAATGTTTTACTTTAGTGTGAATCATTTCGTGCAAAACACAGTGAATCAGAAGACATCAATAAATTATAGGAACATATCAAGACCAACATTCTTACATTACTCAATGAAAATGTGCCAACAAGATTTACGACGAGAAATCCTGGCAAGCCGTGGATAAACACGGAACTGAAAAGAATACCTAGAAAAAAAAAAAGGTGGCTCAAAAATATAAAGCATGCCCGTCTGAATAAAAAAAAAAAAAGTATCAAGATCTAAAAAGGGAGGCGCAAAAACAATATAGGGAAGCTTATGTAAATTGTGTCAATAGCACAATCATGGACGATAATTCAAACAGCAAGAAATTTTGGGCATATCAACTCATCTCACCTCAGTCTCCGGACCTTAACAATCGAAGAGGAGACATGAGGGCTGATGTTTCTGTCAGCATCTGCCATCCGGCTCTATCTTCAGCCTTCCTGATGAGGATTGGGCTATCAAGTCGGGTCCAATCTTTTATATTGTCCGTCCAGGTCTTTGTTTGTCTTCCCCTTTTCCTGTTTCTTTTCGAGTGTGCCCTGGAAGACAGTTTTGGCCATTGTGTTGTGTCATGACACATGACCGAACCATGTCAGTTTCCTTTTTCTGATGGTGGTAAGGAGAGGTTCTTGTGGATCAGCTAATGTTTTGATTTGGTCTTGGACATACTTATTTGTTTTCTGATCTTTCCAGGAGATTCCAAAGAGTTTTCTAAAACATTTGTATTCAAATGTCTGCAATCTCCTAGTGGACTCAGTTGTCAATGTCCAACTTTCACACCCATACAGGACTATCAACTGGATAAGGGATTTGTAGAGCTTGAGTTTTGTTGGAAAGAGTATATCTTTGCTCTTCCATATTTCATTTAGCTTGGTCATTAATGCTGTTGATCTCGTGGCAAACCTGCATCAAGTGGGTTATCATCAACTTTGAAGGTGAAGATCTAACTCCATAATGGCCTGCATAAACTCTCTGTGTGAGGGTAATGGACATTAACTTTCTTCAAAAACAGTTCAATATTTTTATTCTTTGTTCCCTACCAATGCTTTTTATATCAAAAATGCTCATGGCTCAATTGAGGTTACAAATTACATGAAGGTATTCAGTACAGTAAGAGTAAGAAAAATATCAATTGTTTGTTGAATTAAGTGTGCCACAAAAGTTTTCCAACAGCTAAATTTGGAATAAAAACTGAAATTTTTCACGAAAGGCGAAACAAAGATTAAAAAGTGTGTCACAACTTTTGGGCCACCCTGTATAATAAGACTGCAGATAGTTATGGTTAATATTATGGTTAATAAGAATGTTCAAATTCAGGTAACTTTTACACATGCATACTGTACTGAGAGCACATTGCTTGTGCTTCAGTTAATCTGTTCATAGGTCACATCTGAACCCTTAAATTGAAGTGAGTCATCCAATATCTAAATAATCGAATCTTTGGACTTACCATGAGTTTATTGCAAACAAAGCAGCTATGACTTGTTAGACCAGATGTACCCAGGTGATTGAAAGATGGAGCTTCCTCTGTGTAAGTTTTACATCTGACTGATTTCCATATTGATCCATCACCAATTGACTCTTCAAAGTCAAGATGGTCTGACTTGAAGTCAGAATTGGAATCTGGTGTTTGGTGGGAAATACCAAGGTCATGTTTCACTCTGGAGGCTATTTCATTTGCTAAAGTGCCAAATTGGTCCTCAGACACAGGTTCTTTTGTTGTGTCAATTTCAGGAGAAACTAATCGCTCTAATTCACTTTCTGCTCCACTGCAAACACTGTTTGAGTCATTGAAATCATTCTTATTGAAATCCTCTATAGGTGAAGCTTTCTTTCTTGATTTTATCCAATGATCAAACTCTTTTTTCACCTGTAGAGAGAAAGAGACAGAAAAAAGAAGGGAAAAAAAAGAAGAAAAAAATCAGTCACTCATTATCCATGAATAAGTCTCATTCTAATACAACAATACTCTCACAATTCAAACAGACAAGATAAGAATTCTACACATTTACCACTCTAGCATATTGTTGGAAACAAAAATAACTAATGCTTGCTTAAATAAATGTTAATGCATGTATTTTTTTTTTCTATCTCAAGACCGTTGAGCATAAAAGATGTAGTCTTAGTCCCGCTACTCTTAATTATGAAGTATCTACATTACTTTTCTAAATAAGCCATACACAAAACCACAGATACAATACACCCTGCACACCTTTGTTTCTAGTTAAACTTGTTTAAGCCTAAAATTATAAAGTGTGAGAAAGTAGATCAATGATGATAAAATCTAAACTGCTGTGTATGGCTAAACATTCAAACAAGATAACACAACACAAAGGGATAATTTTTGTGCATGATGCATCAAGAAAGTAGCAACAACAACAATACAACATTTAAAAATCTCAATGAATACAATTAATGGAGACCTGATGTTTTTTCTTCACAGTTTCCTCATTTGTGACCTGAGAAGCTCTACGCTGGGCTCCTGATCCTCCACAGCCTAATCTGCTGGCACTGGAAGTCGCTTGATTTGACTCTTAGATTAGGCAGATGAGAGAGGACAAAAACAAGCATATAACTACATATACATGCATAAGTAATGAGCAAATCATTTCATGTTTGTGAACCAACAATCTTACTGTTCATTTGGTTCCCTACTTTGGCATTGAAATATCCCATAACTACATGTATCATTATTTCTTGAGATTTGCATTGTTTGTTTGCATTATCTATATCATCATATAACGACTGGATCTCTTCTTAAGTACTATCTATTGTTAGGGCATATACTTGAATGATGTTTAAATTCATTACCCAGTAGTTGGCCTTGGAGTTTAACCAGTAACACACTGTCAGATATTGCAAAATATCCTGGGACAGATTTTGATACATTTTGATTTCTTAAAAAACCAAGTCCTCTGAATAAATAGATTCATGGCACTCTTTCTGCCTGTGCCTATCCATTCAGATTGTGGAAAAGACTCAATAGCAATGCAAAGTACAGTAATGATACAGAAGATTTCAAACAGAAACTTAAATGTACAACACCAATATCAAAATACTAGAATAATAAAGTACCTAAGGCGTTTTGACAAGAATACTCAGCTATCTGAGTTTGTGAGCTATTATGAAGACTAAGACTAAGACTATTTCTGAAATGCCTACAATTTGGATGTTATACTTATTTGCCCCTAGTATTAAATTTTCCGATTTCCCCAGTCGAGCTTAAGTCCTCACATCCCATGCAATTACTATTATCTTTCCTTTGTTGATAATGGATTTCTTCATTGTTTCTGTTGATTGACACGAGTTCTGTTTTGCCAGCTCTGTTAATTGTGCTTAAAAAGTGATGAGCTTGGAATGTGTATAAATATAACAAAGACAAAAATAAATTGTTTCCGATGTTAGAATGAAAAATAAAAGATGTTCCATCGTTTATGATAAAAAGAAAAAAATAGAAGTTACAAATGGATATACAATGTAGATCAAAGCACCTAGGCTTGAATTTTTTTTTACACCTTATCGGCACAAGGTTTGATTATATTGTGGCATAACCTCTTATGACTGTTACCTTTATATACATGTAGGCTATTGGCAGAATAAATACAATCATTAAGAAGTGTCACAAGATTGTTGGCACTAATGTTATTGTCACCAAAAAGGTAAAATCGAGTATGTCTTATATTGAAAATCCACTCCCTTTTGAATATCAGCAAAAAGGAGAGGATTAGAACACACAAAGTCAAGAATTGAGTGCTATAAAAATTCCTTTTGTGCCATTACTGATGAGATTAATAAACTAATGTTTTTCAAACACCAAATAATCTATTTGCCAGTTTATTCAGTGCTTTTTGTGAAAATCTATCAGATAATTATATGCCAACCTAGGAAAAATATTATCAGCAATGGACAGCATTGCCTTGAGATGTAAACATAGAATGATACAGAAAGTTGATCTCATATTGGAAATATTGCCTTTTTAGACAGGTATTCATCATCCTGCACATTGCATCCATATAATCATATATATATATAGAGTGTCCATAAAGTCTCTATACAATTTTGGAAATTCATTATGATCACAAATGAACTGATAAAGATATAATTTCTTTTGCAAAACAAAGAAATATCATTAAAGTTTTATAAACTACAACTGTATTTACAAAAATAACAAAAGAATTTTGCTGAATTATTTTATAAAATTTGTACATGATCATTATTTGACACAAAAAGCCAATGATCCAATTGCATAGGACTCCACACCACACATTTAGTTTAGGACTGTCACGCTGAATTTCCCGGAACGTGGGCTGTTCTGAACCCCAGATCCTGGTGCTGTGCTTGTTCACTTTTCTGGATACATGTACATGGAAAGTTGCCTCATCACTAAAGCAAATCAAGCTGAGGTAGTTCGGGTGTACAGAAATTCACTCTAACATTTCAAAAGCAAACATTTTCATTTAGCTCCAGTGCCTCCACCATCTGCAGATTTGTATGGGTAGAATTTCAAATTTTTTTGCAAAATTTTGCGCACTGTCAACCGTGAAATTAGTAACTGTTTCACAACTGCCCAGACAGATTTTGAAGGAGAATGAGCGAAGGTTTCTCTTACATGACAAATGCTTTCTGGTGTTTTAGGATGACCGCTCCTTCTTTTGTCTAACACTGAACTACAGTGGAGTCTGCTTAAGATAAACTGCTTGGGGACCGTTCAAGCAGTTTATCTTAAACGAGGTTTATCTTAACAATCTCAATGAAAATTAAAGCTAAAAATCACACAAACACAAAGACACACACACATGCGTGCGCGCGCCCACACCCAACCTACATAGGCTGCCTACGTAGGGGTGTTAGCGTCTTCAGAGGTCATAACAGCGTACTAAAAAATCTACAATAGGTCTACAACTACAACTACAATGTACAGTTTGGCTCCTATCACAGAGCATGAAGTAGACAACCATGTTACGAAAGTATGCCTGTAGTACATTTTTGTAGCTGTAGAGTTTATCTTAAGCGGACCTTGAGTCGACGGCATTTATTTTAATTTATATTAAGTATGCTTTCGTTAGTAATGGCAATGAGAGAAAAAAATTGGGTCAAATGAAAAAGTTTATATTAACAGAAAATTTATCTTAAGCGGTGTTTATCTTAAGCGGACTCCACTGTAGTTCCTAAAAATTTATTGTGCCAGGCTCCAATTGATGACTGAGATGGTGGATCTCTTCCATATCTATTCCTAAAGTTTCTTTGAGTCTAGGTGTGAGATTTTATTTGAATAAACCACTGCATGCACTGCACTTTTCCATCTGCAGTGGCCATTTTGAGCACTTTCCGGAAATCTACAAACTTTCTGTTATTTTGGTAAATTAAAAAGACAAATGT
>JBCJKF010656621.1:0-12689 GCA_039654545.1 Plocamopherus ceylonicus | reverse complement strand
ACAAAATAATATGCTTTTTAACATCTTTGTAAAAGAAAATAGTTATAATTAATATTTTTCCTAATTTATGGCAAAAATTTTTGATCGTGAATACCCCCTAAAATTAACTGCAAGAAATATAAAAAACGAATAATTTACAGAAAGAGAGGAGAGAGAGAGAGACACAGACAGGCAGACAGATAATATTTTTCTACTTTAGTAAATAATATTTTTCTTCTTAGTAAATAACTTTGAAACGAGTACTTCGATCTAAATCAAGTTTTGCATAAATATTTATTTTTTTAATATATTGTGAAAATTTTTATTTCGTTGACAATGTTAAATTTGTCAATAAGTGAAGTAAAAATCAATACAAACTTTAAACTTAAATAATTTTCAAACCCTTAAGAGAATTTTACTCAGATTTTGTATAGATATTCAGAAAAAATAGTAGAACAATCTACAAAATTTTTACGCTTTTGTTAATGTTTTGACACATACATTCTTAAAATGATTGTTGGAAAATTAATGTAATTTAATTCAATATCCCATGTGTAGTATCCTTTGCATCGCAATGATAAGGCGAGAACCGAAAACGGTACTGATTCTAATTTATCATAATTATATTTATCATAATTCCGTTTGAGAACGATGAACAAAATACAACACGGATATCGTTGGCAAGTGAGTCGAGAAAAGAAGATTGGTCGAGTTGGTCGATAAAAAAACTGGCTTATTTCTGGCAGAAATAAGGGAAATTTGTTCTAGTCGCTGATTATTGCGGAAAGAGAACGGACGGTATAATAACAGGAAAAAAAAGACGGAAACGCGTGCAAATGTCCGTTAGTGTAATTCGCGCGCAACCACAGTCCGTTGCAGTTTAGCTGGAAACGCAATTTAAACAAATTGGTGGAGCTGCCACGCCAATGCCAATCTACCTATCCGCTCTATCGTCGATCACAATCTCGTATGCGTACGTAACCCTTTCGCTCTCTTCTCCTTTATCCTTCGTTCTTGCTCACATACGCCAATGCTCCGGCGCACCGATGCGACGCGACGTCGGGCGTCGAACGAGGCGCCTTGCTCGATTAATCGAAATCGAAACGGACAGCGTTACGCGAGAACTACTACGCGTTAACGAACATTTATCGCCCGTAGCGCAATAATTCGATTTTCGGACACCATCGGTTTTCCCACCACACCGCGCCGGTGGATAGTCGTTCATCCGACATGACAAAACTGTGTACAGTTTATGGATTTTCACTTGGCATGTAGCCACCGCCGAGAGTCACGTTGATCGAATTAAAAACTCGGTGATGCTACGATCCTATTTTTTTTTTTCCGACGGCGTGGCTATCATAGCAGTTGTTGCGATTGGGGGAAAAAAGCCTACCGTATCTGGAGCTTGCGAGAAAAGTCGGTGGGGGGAAAACAAAAAAAAAAAAAATAAAAAAAAAACTGCACACAACTCGATACACGCCAATCATTTTGGTTTATCGAATTGCAATCGCTATATAGTTACTGCAAGCGTGCCGTTGCAGAAAGGAAAACACCCTCCCATCCGCGATTGTTTCCTGCGGATTGTGAATATTGGAAATGATCTCCAAAGTTATATAGTCTCGTCGTGTTTACGATGTTCGTTATTATTCGTAGTCGTGAGCGCGAGTTGCTGGCGATACGCGACGTATTGATTTTTGACAAAAATATACGCGGTAAAATTTAAACGACATCTGTCGTTTCCGAGATTATACGGCCGGGATGGCAGCTCATTTTTATGGACGTTTCGACGAACGTGACAGGTGCATCGCGTGTCTGTATTGGCGACGCGCTTTATATGGCATCGTGTCAAAATCCAGACAGAAGGGCGACACGCGGCTGAGTACTTCTCTCGTAATCTACGATTATACTACGATTATAATGTAAATTCGAGAGCAAAAATGGGAAACACATGATGTAGTACCGCTGTACATTGTGCATCGTCCGGTGGCGAAGCCACAAATTATTGTTGGCTCTATTAAAGCGCGAAATAATTAATTCGACGCGACTGTTTGGCGGCGCGTAATAATTATTATTTATTCTGTTTTCAGGACCATCTCTCTCTCTCTCTCCCTTTCTCTCGGTGATGGTAGAACGGGAAGGAAGAAAAAAGGGTGGAAGAACCGGCATGATGATTTCTGGCCAGGACTGTACCACTACCACTGGGTGACAACGTAGTTTCCCATGTTTTATGGTCAGTTCCGTGCGCCATGGTATCTGATTGCGTCATAAATCGAACGAGAAACGGCGCGAGGGTTGTAGCGCGCGCGATACACACGACCTACGATTTCGTTTGCCGAAATTTAGCGGTCGCGTCTCGTCGTTCTTTTTTCTCACACCATACTCGCATTCCAAAAGAAATAAAATCTGCAGTGTGTAAATAATCGTTGAGAAATACAATAACAATATTACAGGAATTAATTTTACTAGAAACGAAAATGTATATCTAAATTTATATTAATAAGCGATTTTTAATTGGATAGAAAATATATTATATATTTAAATTATATAACATTTTATAGTATAATAATAGCAGACATTGGATTAAAAATACACATATATATATATATTCTCTAATTGACATTGCCAATTTACATAATTTATTTATATGTAATTAATTAGTTATTTCTGTTAAACGTAAAATCCAAAGTATTTTCTCTTGCGTGTGCAAGAACTTTCAAGTTTGGATTTTTAAAGCAACAAAACAATATATTGTTTAGATGAAAATCACTGTATCATATGTCTAGCAGAATGTAGAATACATTAATGAAAAATAGTTCTTGCAGATGCGCGGTACGTGTACGCTTAAGTGGTACATTTCTCCTACGGTATCAGGTTCTTGCTTGCTGGCATCTCCACATTTTTCTTGGGTTTACTCGCCATGCCTCTAACCACCGTAATAATTTTAAACGGCGCGTTATAATTTTACACGTTTTGTTTAGTTATTTATTTATTTATATTTATCTCGGCTGTCAAAGATCAGTTGACGCACGGTGCTGATAACGAATCATAAATTAAGAATTCAGAAATGTAACTTGATAAATATGTATTTTTCAATATAATATGTTCAAGAAAAATAAATAATTAAAAATTTACAAAAGTATTTTTCTTGATATTTATAGCTGATATTATTTTAGAACGGATGCGTAAAATTTGTTTTAAATTTTATAATTATAGATTCTATGAATTATTCCAAGCACACAGCGAATCTACTTGCCGATTCTCCCTCAAAAAATACGCCGCGATACTTACGTTCGGTCCGTGGTTGTGCACATTCAACGGGTAACAGTTGTTCCATTAAAACGATTTGGTACTCGAGTACCTCGGTGAGTCAGCGGGGTCTGCCCGACTCTTTCGCTCTCATCTGAGAACACTCGAGAGGCTCCGCTTCGTGTAATTAATTTGCCGTGAAATGCTACATTAATTCGTAATGGGCCATGTGTCGTATGTGCCAGGTACCCTTCTCGCTTACAAGTGTGCCGGATACACCGCGCCCATTAATTGTTTTTCGCCGTACGCAAATGCCTCGCACGATCCGGCGTATCGTTGGATCACCCTTCGCCCGAGATCTCACGTCCCTTACCACTCCTTTCACATTTTAAACCCTTGCCCGTGTCCGAAGTTGTCGCGACTAATAAATAGGGAATACAATTGGACTTTGTGATCTGCATATTTTTTGACAAAGCTCAAAGTGTGCGATTGCGATTCACTCGTTGATCAGTAGTAGCAAAGCGATAAATAAAGTAGCGATTAGTAAAGAGATTCATTGTTAAAACAACGGAGCGATTTGCCTGTGGTTGTTCCTTTGTGACTGCCCGTACGCGAGTAAGTCATGAAGAAAGAAAAACGAATAAATGATCAAGAGGAGAAAGCGAGCTTGCTTGGGACGACGTTTAAATTAGCGGTTCAGACTGGCGTGATCGCGTCGAGTTTCCAAGTTTCTCTTGCGGCGCGCACATCCAACGAGCAATGTTACATTGTACCCGCCGTTTAATCACGTTTTTTACAGTTTCTCGGAAACCTTTTTACGGTGCAACGGTCGGCGAAGAAGGAGCGAGATGTGGAAGAGGAGAGAGAGGCAAAGAGACTTGGCTACCTCGAAACGAATAAACTTTGTTTCTCTCGTCGCGGAGCCGGCAGATGGGACGGACGGGGCGAACGAAACGGACGAAGGACCAACGAAGTAGCAGAGAGTAATCGGTGCGCGGGGCCTCGAACTTCGAAACGAGAGACACGTCGTCGTGCTCGTTTTCCTTCTTCTTTTTGTCGTAATTTTCCTCGACCACCCTCGACAAACTTTCACCTCTCAAGTACCACCGTCACACTGATGTCCTCGTCCGCGATGTCGTCATCGTCGTCGTCGTCGTCGTCGTCGTCGTCGTCGTCGACACTATCGTCGGTGGGCGACGATAATGGTCGCTACTGCGTAAAAACTCCCTTCTGTCCCGACATGAGGCGACACTTTTCACCGTCCTTTTGACGTATCGAGCTTCTCGAGTTTTTCGCAATCTCGCGTCTTTTCTGACCTTCCTTCTCGGATATTTCGTCTCGCGATCGCCTTTCCCACGGGATAACTCTCCTACTTACTGCACATATGCGCGTACGAAAGGAGTATATATGGCGCTTATACTCGTCGTTCGAACCGGTTACGACGTAAGGTCGGAGGTCGTACAGAGCTCTCTTTCTTCCCTCCTGCGATCCGAGGGCATTGTGGATACCGCCGGTTCCCAGAGTGGGTCGGTCGGTTTGCCCTATCATTGTTGGAACTTTGTGAATATTTATCGTCGCTACACCGTCGAATCGCGCGATAAAGGTCTCGGCGTTTGCGCAACATTAACATATCGAGCAGAGCCTATCTTTAATTCGCCAAGAATTTATCTTTAAAAAATATTTAAACAAGTTCAATACATAAGCTTATTAATTCATTAATTAAATTAAGATTATGTGCACCGAATTTGATTTTAAAAAGGAGCTTTTATATATAATAAATTGGTTGAAATCATTTTTTTTTTTATTCGGATACAAATTACGTCTATTCTTCTAATTGGAATAAACTGTCAAAGCCAGCGGCGCTAATCGAAAGACATTCCAAACTTTTCGCTTCTTTGTACCGTATTCGCGAACTGCGTAACTTGAAACAATCCGCATAACGCGTAAATTCTCTCGAATAACTGGCATAGTAGAAACGCGCGAATCACGACTGATTGTCTGCCTGTCTCCTGACGAGACGTACGCGTTTGGGGAGCTCGATCGACGATGAGCGACGGTGGGACCAGCTCCGCATCGTCGACGAATTACTTGGAATTTTCGTTGGCGACAGATTTCACGGTCTGCCTGAGACGTTCGAAAGTTTGGAGACACCGAAGCAGCAGCAGCAGCATCAGCGCTGGCAGCAAAGCGGTAGTAGCGAGAAAGTAAGAGATGGAGGAGACAGATAGAAGAGATAGATAGACAGATAGGGGGAAGATAGTGCGAGGGAGATGCAAGTCCGTAGGGCAAAGTTTCTCTTAATAACTATGCCGCGTAGCTTGGCAATCGAGGCGTGAACGCGAGATACGGATTAAAGGGAGAACTTTGTTTCGGTTCTCCTGCGAGAGAGCAAATTCTGGAGGGTAGATATTTTTCGTTATGCCGTAAGAAAACGATGGAGCGACATGCGAATAATGGGGGGAGGATTTTGGAAAAAGAGAGAAAAGAAATTATTACAGCGAAATTTAATTTTTCACTTATATCGTAAGTATGAAAAGCTATGTAATAACTCAATTTTCTTCCATAGAATGAAATCTCCTTTTATGAAACCTTGATAGAATCGCCTGTGTATCGTAGATTGCGATATGCATTATTTACGTGAATAAATCCATCTCGGGCCTCTTGCATTAACAATTCGGTTCAATTAATTTGATGTTGATTGCAGATTTGGCAATTGTATAATAAAAAACACAATCGGTAACGAAAAAAGTGCGTGAAAAAATTTACTGTAACAACATTTGCAAGACAGACGCGTTTTGCGTGGGAATAGGTCATTGCATGTGACAGATCATTAAAAAGTTTGATCTCCCTCGCATTGAAATAATCTGGAGCTTCGTTGAATTCGGTCAGAGAACGTTTCATGTACCTAGCGTGCCATCCAATCAGCAGCATAGCAGCGAGCCAGTTACAGATATCCAAGCGTAGCAATTACATACATTGCGTTGCGAGCACAATGGAAATTCGCCAGACTGTTTGAAATTCGAATTACCGCATGGATATCTTGATGCGAGAGTTGCACGCGTCGGATTATATCAGAATTCAGGCATGCGCGTTTCAACATGAGAATATCGAATCGCGAATCATAGATTTCGAATCACCTAAATAAAAAGCAAACTATTTTTCAAACGTTTATATCAACGTGTTCCATATACTGTTATCGCTCAATTTTTAAGAATTTTCGAAAAGTTTCTCGCCAAATGTGATAGTCAAGTTTAATCAAATAATACAGCGAGTTTTCTACATATCATTATTTTATACTTCATAAAATACTCTATAAAATAATGCCGTAGCAATAAAAGTTAAACGTAAGTTTCCAATGACTTTTACAAGTATATTTGTTCCATCGTTATCATATCTGACCAAGAATACCATTACTACTTTATCGAGAGGAAATCATCGAATGGAATTGCAAAGATCGTCAGATCGTCAGATACATGAAGAAAAGGCTGGATTATTACATGCAACATGGAAGTTTCGCGAGCGATAAAAGACACAGTAAATGACATAAAGGAATTGATCGTCAACGATCATCTATCTGGTCGGGACGTTTCGAATATCATTTAAAAAGAGATATCAATGCGATGTAAAAGTCGACAATTTTTATGATGAAATCGTTGTTTTTGCGAGAACCAGATTTTTGCCAGGGGTATAAAAGTCGGAACAGGAAAATAGGGATCTGCCCGTTAGGCAGACAATCTCGTTGATCGGAGCTCATCAGAGAATGCTGTAAAATGGGTATTGGTGTTATAAAACCAGAATCGCTTGGGGGAGAATTTTGACGACGGGGTCGACGGACGCCCGCGTCTCTGGCGCCAGCCCGGAAACTGCAGTGTTTATATCGGCAATTAACAAGTTTGCGTACGTTTGGGCAAGTCACCCTTCGTTGGTGGCGTACTAACGATTGCGAGAGGGTTGCTAGTTACGAAATATAAAATTTCGTAAAAAGTGTCAGCGGGACGATAATACAATTGCCGTTGATTCACTATTCAATTCTTTTTATGATCACGATCACGAGATTAAGTACATGTAAATTTTTTAATAAATCTATATACTTTTTCGTCTACCCTCTGTTTCAATTTGCTTGTGACTTGTTTTAGTGAGAATGGTTTCAGAACAATGACGAACTTTTGTGTTTGCTTTAATTCACGTTTAAAGAACACATTGCTACTTTTCTTGAATGTTATACGGAAATAAGTTAGAAAAGATACATATAAAGAATAATTTATCCAGTAAATTTTTACAAGATTACTAAGTTTTATAACACAATCTAAATTACGATATGATATATATACGTTTACAGACTAAATCTTTCTTGAACTTTTTTGGATAAAGAGAGAGAGAGAGAGAGAGACGTAGCGGATTCATTTAATTAAAAAGTTCTACTTTTAATCTACCATCTTACATTATTTTTGCTCTTTCTCCCCCTCCCTCGACATCAATTCATTCCACTGTAATTAATGAAGTGTCGGCAGCAGAATCGCTACATATTTCACTGATATCTAGCGCAGTGCAAAGACAATAATATCGCCGTCGTGTCTTATGTCGGAATAAAACGACAGAGAAATCCCGGTTTGGAGAATCGGAAGGATATTTTGAACCCTCTATTTTTTGCATTCGACGAGCTCCGATCCATGGCGAAATCTCATTTCTTTCTACGAGACGCGATTTCGATATGTTCCTGCTGAAAAAGTAGACAGACAGCAAGAGCGAGAAAAAGAGGGAGTACGTCTTCCCTCGTATTGAAAGGTCAATATTTGACAAGGAGACGGCGGTCGCGTCGAGTGTCAAAAAAGGGATGTCAGGCGGGATGTCGCGCGTGCACCGTGACGAAAAGAGAGATCGTATGCGGAAGCAACCATAATATCTCAGCAAAGCGCGATACGTGTTTTTCGAATCGTGCGACGTGATTATACGCTTTTGGCTGACGCGCGAATATTTTTTGCCCCAAAAAATTGGTAGATGGAAAACATTAAGGACTTTTTCGTAAGAGAGCGGGAAATTACGGATCTAAGGATTGGCTCTCGGACGAGGAGAATCCCGGGCGGACAGAAACATAATTGCTCGCCGAGTCGTTCACGCGCGAATCTTTTTGATATGCCCACCAACCCTGATTGCGAATGTGATTTTCCCGGAAAGCAGATTACGGATTAAGTTCATTCCGGTCTGAAGGCTCAGATAAAGCGGGATACGCCAATTTTTTTTTAACGGATACTCGCCACTTTCGCTAATCACACGAGGACAGTGTTATCTTTTTTTTTTATAGTTACATTTTTCAATGCAGGGTTATTATAGTCAGCTGCTAAATGTATTTTTTTTTTTTTAATTACACGCTTTTCAAATCGCTTTTTGTGCGTACACTGTTCATACAATATTTTAATCTTTTTAAGTTTTACAATATAGAAAAAAAATTTATTTATAAAGATTATTTAGAAAGATTATTTATAATTTATAAAGATCTTTAACTTATAAAAGAACAAGAGAGAGAGAGAGAGATGTTTAGTTTGTTTTTAATAACAACTATCGGGTACAAAATGCATCACAAATATTAGATTTGTCCGCATGTTTTACGACTCGCGACAGATCAGAAGACTGAAATCTCGCAGCTTTTTTGTACGAGAATACGTTGACGCCGTCACGTTCGCAACGGGTGCCTACGACGAAGTCGTCCTTCGATTTCCATGACAACGGACGCGAGTTTGAATGCACGTCGTTTAGGGGCGATCGACAGGCCTCTGGCCTCTCCATATTCAACGAGCGAAATTCCCGGCCTCTCCGTCACTACGACGATCTATCGTCGGCTCCTTAACGTCGATCCCGAAAGTACCCGGCGTTGTGCCGAATGGCGGCTTTGTTGTCACGACAATGGCTTTGCAGAAGTCCCACTTCGTTTCCTCGTACGCGCGAATTATTTTGTCGAATTATGTCGCGGAAGATTATTGCCTCGGATGTCCATTCGTGTTAAGAATTTATTAAAAATTTAATTACGGCAATACCAGCGCAATTCGTTGAGGAATGTCAATCGATATAGTCTGCTATAAATATTAATGCTAACATTAACACTAAATTAAACTAATCATTTTGACACATATAAGAAATAATAATAATAATAATTTTCTTGCATAATACGCGCGAGTCTAATCTTTTATAAAATCTTTATCAATATTATAGCACAATAGAAAAATTTACTCATGAAAAATTAAAATTTTTATTTCGTTGGAAATAAATCTGTATTTTTTGCAGAGACATAAGGTAGGAAATTAGTTTGCAAAATGATTTTTATACTTTGGTTTTTTTTTTTTTTAGTATTGCATACGTGAAGTTGGAAGTTCGTTCATTGACACTTCTACGTGGTGCCAAGCGTGAAGGAACGGTACAAAAATATTCTTGGCGTTCGTACGCGGATGCGAGTACAACACGTAAAATGAAAACACGTGCGATGCCCGATGTTATCGTCTCTTGGCGCCGCGCTTGGGAGTCTCCTTCTCGTACGGTTTTAACGGAAGTTCGCCGCGAGAAATTTAATTCGAACCACACGTTGTCTTCAAAGCGTCCTGTAGATTGCCACTTCGTGTATGAAATCGTTCTCTTAGAGTTTAGAGCTCGTCTGTTCATCTCCATCGTCTAACTTCCGTTTCAGATAGTGCGCGACACACGCATGTCCGCATCTTAATTAAGAACATTCCTTCGCATGTGGCATATATTTGTGACGTTTAGTGTCTTTTCTCTCTCTCTCTCTCTTTCTTTTTATAAAAATATAATATAATAGAATTAAAAATTAATAAATATTTAAAGAGAGAGTGCATTTGCCGTGTCTTTTGTAAAATACATTAAATTGATAACAAATCATTTCCTACTTATTTAGCTTTATATTTTTTGTCATATAACAATCGTAATAATAAATGAAGATTAAGTACTCAATTTAACTCAAGAATAAAGTTTTCACACTAACCGAGCGGATAAGAGATTAATCATTTGATTCGTCTGATCGAAACGAATAATCGGTCACTCAACTGGTCAGCCAAAACGAGCAACTGTCCGTTCGATTAATCCGCCAAAACGAGTAAACGAATAACGGGTTTGATCGATTTGCCTTTTATATACGTTTGTTGGATTGCTCGGCCGGGTGTGACGCGCGCGCGATCCTATATCCAACGAAAACACTCGTCCCGTTAAACGCTATAAATCGAGAAACGTAACGTGGATGGCGTCGCTAGAAATTTATCGAACGCGAACCGGTCACTCGCAGGTCGGCTGCAACGGCGGTGCAATCGCGCGTATACGTACGGGTCCTTCCGTTTTTTCGCGATCGGTTACACGTAAGCGTAATGAATCTTCGATCTTCCGTGAAACGGACGCGCGGGTTTTGCGCGCATGCCCAACCGAAGCCGTTCAATGCGGCTCGTTAACGTGTCTCTTAATCACGATCGTCTCGCGAACAATGAGCTCAATCGACGGAAAAAGTGGTCGGCCGTGGCGGCAAATATAAATCTTTCGTGTCAGAAACAATGCGAGGCGATATACGAGACGGAAAGAGGTGCGGGTTGCGCCCACGCGACTCTCGAATCGTCGATATTCATTCGGACCGTGGTCCTCCTCTCATTCTCTCTCGCTTCTTCATTTTCTCACTCCTTTGATCTCCAGTTGGGCGAAGGGAGATGGAGCGAAAGATAGAAAGATGGAAAAATTGTCGGTGATCAATTTTGCTTCACCGATAAAAAAATGTGCGAGTAAGCAGCTACAATTTTTTTCTCTGGATTTGATAAGCGAAAAGAATGTTGCCTTTAAAGCAAAACCGATATATACGCGATAAATAAAAATATTCTATTTTATGGATTTTATTATTCTTAAATGTAACGATAGTGTGTTGTTTATGGAGAAGAAGACAAAAATAAGTGAAAATTTTAAATATCGTTGCCATGCCTTAATTAATTGCTCATCGAATTATCATTGCTTATTGCATCCTCTCGCACTTCTTTATTTTCTCACTTCTTTGATCTTCAGTCAAACGAAGAGAGACGGAACAGAAGATAGAAAGATGGAAAAAATTGTCGGTAATCAATTTTGGTGCACCGATAAAAAAATGTGCGAGAAAGCATCTACAGTTTTTTCTGTCTGGATTTTATTCGTGAAAGAAATGCTTCCTTTAAAATAGAACCGATATATTTGCGACGAATAAAGATATCTGCTATATGGATTTTTAATTTTATTTAAATGTAATGATAGTATAGAAGAAGAAGACAAAAGTAAATAATAAAAAGTAAATTTTTGTTTATAACTTTGTAATTATTGCTATGACTTAATTGCTCATCATTGCATTATTTTCGTCATTGCAGCGAATCATCTCCTGCATTCGCATCGAAATACGTTAACCCTCCCAAGTTTGAGGTTCCTCCAAAATTCTCTTTCGACTTACGCAGGCGAAAATAGATCGATAATCGATACATCGAGTTGCGAACCGGTAGAGCCGGGACGCTCTCTAGGTGAAATTGAATTGTGAACCGCCAGTGTAATTGGCTCGAATCAAGGCGCGTATCCCCCGTTCGGCCCGAGGGGGCGGATAAGGAGCGATTAGGGCATAGGAGAAGGATATGGAAGCGAGAACATGTACGTGCATTCTCAAACGCACCCATACATCCCTAGATACGCATGTGAGAGACGCGAGAGGAGAAAGAGAGAGGGCCACTCTTCGAGCAGGCCTGTGCAGCCAGGAGACAGGAAGAATTTCATGCTCTGCGAAGCGGGAGACTCTACCCGAGGGATTACCTCCAATTGATCCGGTCCTGTTGCCTCCTTTCTCGCTCCTCGATAGATCCTTCTATCGCGTCCTTCCGTCGGTTCCCTTCCTCTTCCTTTTCCCCCATCGCTTTCTGCATATATACATATCGTGAAGCGAAGGAAAAAGTGGTAGGATGGAGGAAAGGATGTGCGCTATCTGTTTTTTTCTTCCTTGCGCTTATCTCCCTTTCCCTCCGGGGATCTTCTTTTTCCCCCCCTCAATGTTTCGTTCTCTCTTCTGGCCATTGTTCGCGCGGGAAACCAATAGCGGGAAATACATCGTTAGGAAGTGACAGAAAGAAAGGAAGGAAGGAAGGAAGGAAGGAAGGAAGGAAGGAAGGACAGGGAACCGCGGCATAGTAACGACTCTCCGCTCGCAAGAACATCCTTTGTCAGAGGCTGCTGCTCTTTCGGAGGGAAAGTCGTCACGAAGACGAAACGCGGGTGGATGCTCGATCATGCCTGATTTTTTCTTTCTATCGCGGTCTAGTGACATCTCCCTTACATCATACTTCATCTCCGCAGCCTTGAAGACAGCTTCTTCGCGATTCGGGCCCCGAGACTTACTGTTACGATCGCAAGACTCTGCCTCTTTTCCTCGATTCTCTCCGACATCTTCTGACATGTTTTCTTCTTCTTTTTTTCATTTT
>JBCJKF010656510.1:0-12689 GCA_039654545.1 Plocamopherus ceylonicus | reverse complement strand
AATCGGCAAAGAGCCGTAAATAATCCGTCGCTGCGTTTGATGTAGCATCCTGCTATATGCCCGCCACGTTGTAATCCCGGTATAATCCTGCAGCGGAATATAGCCGAGCGCTTTTATCGCCGTGGCACTTCCACCCGCGGTTTAACGCCCGTCTGCCTTGAGTTACGTTTACAGAGTCAGCGCGGCTTTATCGCCGACCTTTCCAACGGCTTTGCTAAACGATGACACTCTTTATTACCTCCGTCCTGGCGTTACGATATAAGGCAGGTGTCTCGCTTTCCGCAGGCCGGAGTTTCCCCTGTCCGACTCGAGCTTGACCGACACCACTGGCGACGTAGTGCCAGTTGACCAGATCCGGATAAATCTGTACCATTCGCTTGCGCGCCGTCACGAAGGGGAACGGCCGAGCGGAAATAATTCACAGTCGGAATACGAAGTACATACGTAACATTACCTAACGCATGACTACGAGCTGCGGCCTCCCTAACTCACCATCGCGTTAGAGAGTATAGCGGGATTCGTATTACAACCGCGTGTGTGCTATAATAATAATTATTTATCTCTCGGTAGTCGGGCGCCGAGAGTGTTTTGTGATTCCAAGTACGCTCGTTTTACGTGTAGAATGGTGTAACAAGGGGAGACATAATTGGAGATTCGGTAACACTGTAGATAGAGATTTAGATTATTATTCGGATGCTGAGTAGGAAAGATCTAAGCTTGTGAATTATCAATTAGTGAAATTATTCCGAATTATTCCGAAGCAAAGTCGCTTTTGATTTTTAGAGACATCCCGGAGAATTTTCGAGCTTTTGCATATGCTGCGAACGCATTTGCCTTCCCCCACAATTTCATTTGCGGCGTTCTAGGACCTATCTAGCGGTTGCCTTTGCATTCTACTTGATCCTACGCTTCCTTTCATCGTAGTGCTATTCATCCTATTGTCTCTCCTCGGCCTTGCTCTCAGGCCCGGTCGTGTCGTCCAAGCACCTCTCCTCGAGGAATAATCTCGGCCGCGGTAACCTCGTTAGCAAACAGCCGACGAGAATTATTATTTCAGGACCTATGCTAACAGTCGGTCTGCCTATCGTCGCGGTTCCATTGTGAACGAATTAATTCAACGTCGGCGCCAGTACTCCTTCCTGGTATTTTATTATTATGCTAAGTCAGTTATAGTCGATCGAGTATTTTGTTCATTATAGATATTTATTAATTGATTCGATCGTTATTTCGAAATTGATCGGAAAAGAGAACGTTGATCTGTTAGATTATCGCTTTCGTGAAATTTGCTGATAACATGGATATTATTCTCGCTTTTTGGCAATTAAGGTATTAAATCGTCAAAAGTCTTCAATTTTAGCGATGTTTGGCCAATTTATTATGTTAAAATGGACAAAATTTATATTAATATTTGTTGGACAGTATTTGACCGACTCACGCGTGTACGTGCAAAATTTCAGAAGTGCATTCGCGACATTTAGATTTGTAAAGTGAAATTTTATAGTGTAATGCCATTCTGATTAGACTCGCTCGCTGTTAACGAACCTCGTTGGACATAAACATACGAACATCCCGACTTAATCCGTTTTTAAACGAGTTTACTGGGAAAAGTTTGCGCGCATAACATTACTTAGTACGATCTACGAGCAATTAAAACTGTTTCGTTCCGTCTCGCCCGTTATTGTTATCTCTCTTTGATTAATGTTTGTTTTACAAAACAATGTTTTAATCGCATTACGTCCTATAATTAATCCGTTGCTGCCAGTACTCGGCGATTCAATATTGTTGAGAGCAACTGGCTTAAGGATTTATTGCAGCAACAGTATCGATATTTTACGCCGATTTTGCGCGCTCAAATTGAATCAGATCATTACGCATGCTCTCGTAAAGCATTCGATAAATCCCTAGTCTCGAGAACGTGAATAAAATCAATTATCCCGACAGCGAATACCATCATTGTAATGCACTCTGTCCGATAAAATACCTCTTCCTTCGCTTAATATTAATGCTTAAAGCACAGAGTCGATTGTAATATTTTAATCATTCGTGATATCTGCGCTGCTGCAGTCGAAGTTTTGTGGTGTCGTGAAAGTACATGACGCCATGGCAGGCGAATAGTTACCGTCTGAGATTTTATCGAGTAAAAGCGTCGAATTATGCGCTGAAAATGACTCTTGAAAAGCTCCCATAGTATCCCGCTTTTAAACTTAAAGTAGTCGCCGTTTCAAGCTTCTCGTTTTATTATGCGCTACTTTTGCCTTCTCTTCGAACACTTATTATTTAGACACAACGTTATAGGATCCACTTGCTTACTTTACTCGAATCGATAAACATAGTAGCAACCTTCGTTATATATTTACATTTTCCGATTACTTTAATATTCGATATATCGAGTATCTCTATTTGATATAAACGAGGCAAGAATATAATTTTTGAAAAGTAAAAACATCAAATAAATAACAAAAGACTAAAAATTACAAGTTGCAGTTTCAAATCACAAAAGATATAAATATTTTTTAATTAATCTAATTAAATTGTAATTAGAAGAAAAATATTTTTGATGATATCTCTTGAAAAGGAATATAATAATGATTATATTTTTGTAGTGGTTTATATATTCAACTTTATATTAATATCTTGCAATAATACAAAGGTGATATTTCACGCGATTAATAAATTTTATCGTGCGAATTTAGACATATTTCCAATATAAATTGTTAATTCGCGCTTGCCAATAATTTGTTTCGCTCCCGTACACGTCATACTTGCACATGCAAGGCAGACAGTGTATGAATTCGTGGATGGATGTGAGCAGAGAATTCTGGGTCAAGCCAAATGGATTGGATTTGCCCCGTCGAGCCGGATTGTACGTGCGTTACTGCTATTGGAAGGCAGCCAATATGATACGACCTCGAAATGGGATTCCATCTGATTTCGGCTTTATTTATAACCCCTGTCTCGACGAGTCGATCGCTCTCGCGGTCGCAGGCGCGAAAGTCGCGTATAAGATCCGATGTTAATCGGATCGGCTTACTTTCACCACGACGCTTTTCCTTTCAAGGGGATACGAATGCTTCGCTTCGCGAAGGAGTTAACAGCTGTTTAGAGCCAGACACGTAGACCGTCTCGACTGCTGCGTTATCCATCGTGTATATCTGCAGCGTTAGATTCGCGAATCACGTAATACTTGATTACTTGATATTTTCAACTTGAGATTCCTAATCCGAATTTTGAAATTTTAAAAATCTTGATATATTTCTAAATTTTTAATTATACTTTAAATTATACACAATGATTTCAGATTTTTATACACAACATAAGTATGCAAATATTTAATTTTGCGATTTTCAAGTACTCTGCATTCTTAAATACTATGCTTATATTCTTAAATATCCTGAGCATATACTTGTGATATGCCGACACTTTCGCGAAGCGTTATTCGATATTCTGGCAACCAAGATAATAGATTCTTTTCTCCTTTGAGCATCGATAAGGGAAATCGTGAGACCTTATTGAAAGGTCGGATGTGAGATTATGAATAGTCGTTTTATCGGTTTCTCTTGTTCAAAATCAGTCATGTAATAACATGATGATATTACCGCGATGTAACAGAATGCTGTGGTAAAGAGGATAAATTTTGAATTAAATTATATATCTACAATTTAATTTCGTTGATATTAATTATCTCTACACATGTTTCGCATTATGCACGGAATTGCTTATTAATTTTACTTAAAGTTGCAACTCTCTCGCTTTTTTAAAAATATTTTATCGTGCGGATGCTTATTAATTCTCCCTTTCTTTGGGTATAATATACCAGTAGTATAAATTTTCATTTCAATTTGTAACAGTACGCCTTCGTGTACACATTGTGAGCAAATATCTGGGATAGAAATTATACGGCGAGAGGAGAGTTATTCTCTCGCGGAAAAATAGATCGGGTGCAATTTTGTAACAGAATGTAGTTGAGCTTCGTGTGCGCAATGCCGCAGGGAAAGGGTTAACTGAACCTGATTTCGATTCCGCCTCGACTTCGCGCTAGATTCCCCGTTTCGTTGTGTAACCCTGCCGCCGGTGTAGCGTTGAAAATTCGTGGTCTTTAAATATTCGCATCTGCGTTCTTATTGGTGAAATGCCGAGCGTGACCTGAAATCCATTCCACAGCGTCGTTCGAACACACGGCTGCTTTACCGATCCAGTTTGCTACTGAAAGCAGGCTGCACAAATGGAGCCACGATTTCCCTTTACTGGAAAAAGTCACGCCAACCAAGTTAACGCCGACAACCGGACTAAACTACCAATGGCGTAAATGCACGATAACATATAGAAGCGTGTGTACGTATATAAAAATAGAGGTAGCAAGGCGTAGCTTGAAGCTCATCGATTTCCATTCGTCGCGGTCATCAACCGAGCGCCATCGTTTCGAGTTGAATACTCTTCTTATATCGAAAATAAAATAAAATTAGATGAATAAACTATCACGATTGATGCGAAGAAAACAAGAGCCGCTCCTTTTTCTGAGTTTTTAATTTATTTTTTTTTTTATTAAATTTTTCTATTCATTATTAATTTGTATCAAGCTTCTTCGAATTGGAAAATTCAAGTTTCTTGAATTTTTTATTAATTTCCAGATCCAGGAAATCGTTACGTGTAAATAATAAAAACGTGCCTGCCTGTACGTTGATACTTTTCGAGACATTCTCAAATTACGTCACTGGAAGATATCGGTAAATTGTCAATGCACCGAACATATCCTCAAAGAGATACTCTTAAGCATAAATAAATCGAATGCCGGAGACTTGTAAACTCAGAAGGATCGAACCTTTTTGGGACAGATCGTGCTTTTTCAAGGCTCTCTCGTCATTCGCTCGCTCTCGTTCGTTATTCGCTTGCATTTCCATTTTAAAATGTCGTCCCATAAAGGCGATGTCACGCGTATATTGCATAGTATTGGTTTTGGCGCCGAATTGGCCGGAGGGGAACGAGCCACCAGAAATGAAGGTGAGCGGCATCACTTTCCGCTGATCTGCATTCGAAACGAGCACGGCAAACGCGTTGCATGTCTTGCAGTTTTATATTGCATCAGGCTTGTTGCGCATCCCGCACTCGCTTTTCGCCCGAATCCTAAAATTATTAGACGCCACGAAATGTCCCCAGAGAACTGATGTTATTCACCTTCGGGCATCGTCTTCGAAGCACGCTACACATCGCTTTCCCCAAATGTTACCCGAAATGTTATCCGTTGTTTGAATATCAGATATGACGTGAAATCGTATATATGCCCGACATAATAGCAGAGTAGTCACATGTGAACAGTTTAAATGATCTATCTTACAAGTTCTCAAGTTTTTCACTTCTTACAAGATAAGTCTAAATTATTTTTAATAAACGCAAGAACGCTGAAAGCTTTTTATTATAGCGCATATATTAAATCCACACACACACACACTTTGCCACATTATTTGGAATAATATAAAGATGATAATATCAGGACATTATGAAAAGTTTAATTTCCTTCGAGTTTAATTTTCTTTGAGTAAAAAAAATTTCAGAGCTTATAATACCTCAAAGAAAAAAATTTGCAACAAGACTGGAAAAGTAGAATGCAAACATAATCGGAAGTTATTATAATCTGTTTCGAGCCGAGCGCTGCTTAAACAAGAGTTTAAAATAAAATTTTCTGTCTCCTCGACGGAAGCGATTGTCACTCGATTTTATTTCGGCGGTCAAACTCTGCGGAAAATCCAGAAAAGTTAGCCGAGTTACGCGCTTCCTGTAATTTTCCACCACATTCACCGCGACGCGACGCGCTATGAGATATAAAATTTCTCGTGCATCCTCGTTTTATTCGGTATTCCCTATTCCGTATGCTCTTGCCGCAGCGTATTCAATGATTTCGCATAGGAAAACTGCAGTTATCGGCATTCGGAATATGGGTTGCTTTCGCCGCATATGAAGGTTTTGCACCTTCCGCCTGACGGATAATATATATTGTGCGTGTATATATATCTAACTTGATCTCAGATTTTTATGCGCGTAAATCCTTGAATATTTTCTTTGCCGTCGTTTGATTCTATGCACA
The DNA here is from genome assembly GCA_039654545.1 of Plocamopherus ceylonicus. Lineage (NCBI taxonomy): Eukaryota > Metazoa > Mollusca > Gastropoda > Nudibranchia > Polyceridae > Plocamopherus > Plocamopherus ceylonicus. Next base: position 6,610 of record JBCJKF010656510.1, on the reverse strand, counting down.
CGTAGACTTTTGCATATTTAGTATTTTTATGCAAATATAACGGGATACGTGTAGATGTTATATTTTCGTAAACGTCCGACGTTACGTATTGTTAACATTACGTGACAAGGAACGGTACAAAGAGTCAGCACGCACTGCTGCCGCAAGATAGCTAGAACAATGCTCGGGAATTATGGGTCACCCCGTACGTTCCGGAGAGTCAGTTCCTTCCACCCGTCGGGGAACTTTGTTTCAACTTTAAGCGACGTCGTGTTCCCGGCCCGCCCGCATCCATTCCAGTTACAAAGTGCTTCAGGACGAGGAAGTATGTCCCGCGCTGCCGTAATCGCTCCCCTTTCCTCTTAAACGTGTTCCATTATTGTCAACACGCTCACTTTTTTTCGCCTACCGCCCCACCCCCTCTCCCTCTGGTAACATCAGGGGTCACAGCACAGGACCTTTCCAACCACTGAAATTTATCAATGTCTCTGTCTTAACTCCCACTGTAGATTATATTGAGGATACACAAGAAAATGGACCCTTTTGAAAAAAATCTGAACATTTTTACTCATCACTATTATCTAATCATTTTCATACCCGCGATCTTTCTGTAGCTGTGATACAGCGCGATCGCACTTGTGTGACAATGGCATTATTATGCTAAAAATCTTGTATATATGGCCCACATCAAACCTATACCTAACAACAAGTAACTGTGGAAGGTCGTCAAATCCGCGGAATTCAACTGATCCGCGGAAAACTATGACCCCCTTTAGAGTACAATATACATGGTAACTCAATCGTCAGAGGAAGGGACTGGGAGAGGGATGCCAGGCCGTTCATGTTCTTTTCCTTTTAGTTGATAGGAAAGAATGCACAATGGGGAAAGGGGGAGTAATTACCTTGGGTAGATTTAAAAATGTGACGTGAAACGCATGCTTTGGGTTTCAAAGAAAACAAAATAAGGGGGGGGAAAAAACGAAAACGAAACAAAGTAAAATTTTACATGTAGACAAAAGTCATCACCGATTCATGATTTATTCAATAAAGCTACAAAACTAAAAAATAAAGACAAAGAGAGAGATCTGACAAGATCCCATATTATTGTGTATATATAATATATATATATATAGAGTTGTCGTTTTTTTAAATCAGCTACCTCAGCAAATTACAAAACATTACTATCCACCCCCCCCCAACCCCGTTCATTCTCTCTCTCGGTCTCCCTCTCGTGTCCATTCGATTAATCTAGCATCAACACAGACATGAACACGGCGGTCAAAATTCAAGTTCTTTCACCAAACCATCTTATATATATATATATATCTTACACATACAGTATTCATATCTGCAATAAATGTATGTCCATGCATTCTAAATTTTTAAATATAGCTCCATCCGCCTAGTGTCTACCATTTCTTCTTGTGCTCGTCCATACTAACGCCCCCCGGGCCAAAGGCCACCACGAGGAGCAGGCCGCCGATGACAGACATGGTCTGGAAGAAGTCGTACTTTAAAAAGTCGCGCATGGGCCGGTAGTCGGGGATGTTCCACCAGGCGTTGAAGTAGCAGTTGAGAGCCGTGAGCCACACAACCAGGACTAGGGCAGACAGTTTCGTCTTGAAGCCGATGGCGATGCAGATGATAAGAGCCGTTCCTATCAAATTCTGGATAATCTGTGAAGAAAGAGAGAAAGAAAAGAGGAATGCACTGAATACATACATGTACTTGAAAACTGATAGAGACAGGGGAAGTAGAGAACCATTCATTCACTTACTGTCCTTTTAGTTCCGCCCAGTATAGTAGGGCTGGGCATTCGGAACAAATGCTCGTTCCTGTACCGACCCGGATCTGTGAAGCGTCGTTCCTGGTGACATACTCTTACTCGTTCCTGTCCCGACATCTAGGCATATTCATGTTTGCGTACTCGTTCCTGCTTGCCAGAATAAAGTGTGATTGGAGGCCAAACCATTACGCTCAGAGGGCCAAATCATACATTTCGAAGGCCAAATTGAATTGGCTTGGGTTATAATTTCAATACGAAAAAAAAAAAGTACAAAATGCGCTGTCGCTTGTTTCAGAGTCCTTACGGTGTCACGAAAACGTCTTTTCCCATGAGAAACGGTACTTTCTGCCATTGTCATTTGTCATATATCGAAGACCACTCAAACATTTTGATGCAACTCAACTCACAAGCTCTATCCTTGTAAAGTGCAAGGATTCGACCGACCAGAGCATTAGGGCTAATTCATGAATTTTGGCAGCGAGAGTTCGACATTTAGTCTTGACTTAATGGCCTTTTCCCGTCAGATTTGACGACATTGTATGTGTAGCAATTTTAATGCTACGTCTGGGCTCTTATTTTAAAAATTGCCCTCCAGGAGGCCAATCTGGCAATCCTCAAGTTCCTGCAGGTGTCAGGGGCCAGTGACAAGCGTGGCACGGGACGAGTGAGGGTTGATTTGTTGACTAGCGGGGGTGGGGTGATGAGACGGCTTTGGTAAGGTTGGGACTGCCTGTAGGTCCTAACCACTAGCCTACCATAGTACATTGTACTACTACTACTACAGGTACTAGGCCTACGACTAGGCCCGGTTCTCAAGGGGAAAGTGAGAGGCAGAGAGATACGTCGTCACCAACACACAGCCAGCCACACACAGATTCACGCACACCCCCACAAACACACACATGCCAAGTTGTTCATACAGTGGGCTAGCAACATACAAGTATCTGTTCCTGGCCCAGTACCTGTCCCGCGCCTCGTTCTCGATTACTCGTTCCTATTTGTGGCTCGTTCCTGTCGTTCCTGTCCTCGATAACAAAGTCCCGCCCAGCACTACAGTATAGGTCAAGGGGCAAACATAGATGTGGCAACTAGATTCTAATCATTATGCTACGCTGCTCTCCAGCAAAGCGTAACAGAATAGAATTTCATTAAAGGCTTGGAACCAAAACTCTACATATCAGTTATGAGGAAAGATTGAGAGCATTACTTACCGAGCCTCATGTACAGGCGATTGAGAGGGGATCTTATCGAAACCTTCAAACTCACTAATGGTCTTCACAAAGTTGATAGTAACAAGGACCTTGCCTTTAGCAAAGAAAGCAGAACCAGAAGGCCATTGCTATAAGCTAGCAAAACAAGCCTGTAACCTAGACATCAGAAAGAATTTCTTCAAGCCTTAGGGTTGTTGACGCATGGAACAGCCTTCCAAAACTACTGCAGCAGCGCCTAGCCTCAATGCATTCAAAAACCATTTCGAAAAATTGTTTAAGAAATTCAGATTCAGCACAGACTATCCTTTGATAGCAATTCTTCAGCCCTCACAAGTTGGTGTGGACTACAGAAGAAGACCATCAAAAGGTCCACGACCTTGAAAGATGAATATATATCATATCATATCATATACATGTATATTATGTAATACATAAGAAGGTTGGACCTCCTGAGTTCAGCCTAAGTGTTAAAATTTTGGATGACATATGTGGTTGCCATGGTAATGGCCACAATCTTCGTTTTTGCTTCAGTTTTTCTCTACTTTCCATACATCTCTTTCATACTAAGCACATAATTTATTCAGGTCATTAAAAAACTTTCCTCACCGGAGCTTTTCATTCCAAAGAATATTTCAATTTTCTTCAAATAATATGAATTTTCGGAAAAAAGCTTATATGTACTAAAACTTTAAGTTCAAAATTATATTTTCTACACAATGGAATTTGAACGATTGTTGGGTTTTTTCACAGATGATATTAGCTCTAGTAGAATCTATAAATGAATCGGGCAAGCCGATTTGTGAACGTTTGTGAGGCTGAGAAGCCAGCAGACAATCAACCTGCACAGTTCAGTGATATCACTTGACTTGAACATTCTACAGCGAAGGTCATAAAGGAAGCAAAAAATAATGTGTTTCATCATCTAGGTAAGAGAACGCTGGATTCGCCTACAGGTAAATTTACTTTAAATTTCGACGGATTTTGACTCCTGACCTTAGCTACTCTCACAAAAAAACAACAACAAAAAACAACTGATAACATATGACAGATACCTCAAAGAGCAGAGGTGTTTTATGGCTAAAATTGTGAAGAGGAATGTCAGGGTCACCCAAAAATAGCAAAACTCCCAAAATTGACATGTTGTGGCTAAAACTCAAATTTTAAAAGATAGCCTGGTGACGAACAAGGCCTTAAACTTAAAAGCCAGTTGCCATTCATCTGGCATTCATCATGAGCTGAGGAATAAAAAAACAAAACAAAAAATAAAAACAAACAAACAAAAACAAAAAATAAACAACAAGAAAAACTACATAAACACAGCGGTATTGAACCCCAAACAAAGGCATGGGCATCATTCATGACCAACCTGCACGATGGAAAAGTCAAAGCGCAGAAGGGTGAGGAACATAAGGACCAGCAGTATGCGGCCACTGAGCTGCATGTACTGCTTGGGATTGTTTTCTCCCAGGGACGGCAGACCAGCGAAAAGGGATTTCCCCTCTGCTTTGTCCTCTGCTAATAGAAGCAACACACCTCCAGCCAAGGCCAAATTGCTGAAAAGAAGACAGAGGAGGAAATTTCTTTTAAATGTTTACATTTTTAAATTAGAGCATAATAATATATATCCGACATACATTGAAGACCAGATATCTTAACATTGACGGGATACATAATATTTTAAATTCATGACAACTTGGGTAAAGATTGAGACATGAGGAAGGGTACAAGTCCCCCTGGGACAACGATTCCCCCTGAACACAATAATTCCATTACAGGGCGTCTGTGGCTCAGCGGTGAGAACAAATCGTCAGTCAAAAAAAAAACAAAAGACATATTTCCCTTCGGGAATAAAGAAATATGTAACTAACTTATTAAAAGAGGAGGTCAATATCTTAATGAAAAGTAACCTACAGTGCGGCACCATCAATTCATCAAACTTGTTGGGGCAGCAGAAATGTGAAATAGTTCGAGGGATCAGTGATCCCAGTAATACATGAAAGCACTAAAGGGAAAGAGCCCTATAGGATATACTAATATTGCAGTCATGTCCCTTGCTGTCTGAACTCATGCCTGTCGTATTTTGCGATGTTTCCATCCAATAGTTTTTGGGTTATTTTGTTGGGGTTTTTCATTGGTTTTTTCTTCTTTTTTCAGTTTTGCACATGGCCGGGTTACCCAATCGCTAGATCCCACGACCGCCTTTCTATAGCTGGGGCTATTTTAGTCACTGGCAAGGCCTAGAGAGCTTTTCAAACTAATCAGTAAGACCAGGAAAAATTGCTCACACACCTTAAACAGCAGGCAAATAGTTCGAGGAATCGTGAAGAGGTTCAACTATTACGTGAAAAAAAAATGTAAAGAAATTAGAGGTAATTATTTGGGACACAACAGTTTGTTCAAGAAATCTGTGAATTTGACAAATGTCTATTTGATGAAAATACTGTTTTAGTATTTTGAGTTTGTTTTGGGGGCTCTTATGTTTGGGGTGGTGGGGGGTGTTATTTTGTTTTTGATTTTTGTTTTGTTGTTTTGGGTTTGTTTGTTTGAGTTTTTTTGGGGGGTGGGGGGTGAATCATTGGTACCATGGGTTTACATATTCTTTGCACAAAAGTGATGACAACAAAAAACAAAAATAAAAAAAAACAAAACAAAAAAACAACTAACAAAAACTAAAGTGGAAGGTGTGGGATTTAGAAAGGAGAATAAACTATCAAGTTGAATTATTTCTGAGAAACAGAAGAATAGATCATGTTTCTTCTTGTCCTGTACACTATGAATAAATATTACCGTAGCAAAAACTTGAAGTCCCATATAATGCTGTATGCAATAGTCTGGTGAAGAGAAAGAAAGGCATTGAATAAATATATGTGCACATATTATGTATTATAAATATAAAACACATGACATGAAGAGAAATACAAAGTCAAATACCATGGTTGGTGACCTTTTTTCAACTTTTTAAAAGGGTTACTCTGGTCATGATTGTATTTACCGGTGTGTAAAGATTGAGAGAAACTAGGTCTGACATGTAAGTCAAAATACACACAGCACTGTAACAAGTTTCAAACATGAATATTCAGTAGTTAGGGATTTGTGCTTGTTTAAAAGAAGTTGCACACATGAAAATTTGCAATTCTGTCTTCAGTAATAATTATAATGTCTTAACTTGCCTTAAACATATAAACACACACAAATTTCCAACTTTCACTTTTTTTACTGTCTTTAAATGATGTGTATTCTAAATATAGCTCACCTGTAAACCAATAATTCCAAAGAGAATACCGCAGGCGATTGGCACCTTTTGTCTGCTTAAAACCATGACACAGCCTGCCAACTGGCCGACCAAATTGATGATGACGAAAAGAGTGGCCAGGAAGTAGCCACACGACCAAGATACGTTCATGTAATCACGCTGTTCCCCCCACTGGGTCCACATGCGGATGCCATCTTCAAGGAAAGTACTGATCAGACAGAATCTGGCTATGTGTGGCAAAACATGCTTTGAGTGCCTCAATACCTGCATAGCAAAGAAAAGGAGAATATATAAATATTTATCTACATACACATATGTGAAATTGACACACACATATATATAAATATATATATATATATATATGCACTTCCTGAACTTTAC
>JBCJKF010656399.1:0-12692 GCA_039654545.1 Plocamopherus ceylonicus | reverse complement strand
ACGTAACTCGATTTTTTCAGATAAGTCGATCTTTCATCTGTGTCCCGTGAAAATCGACTTATCCGGCGTCGACTGTAGTAATAATATAAATGTAATAAAATTACATTTAAAAACACAAAAAGAAAGAAATGAGAAGGAAGAAATCAAATAAATAAAGAAAATGAAAGAAAAACAGGAATGAAAACAAATGGAACAATTTAAGTTAACTCTAATAAAACATCTAAAAATATATATATGCCTATAACATTATATTGTGTGTTCTGCTCGAAAGGGAACCTATCATCTGCACTAAGAGACAGGTTCGTCTGTGGTAACCTGGCAATTATGTCTTGAAAAAAGCAACAAAAAACCCCAAAAAAGAGGTACAATTGAGAATCGAACCTGGATCTACTTGTTGTTTCCAAAATGATATAGAAGATCTAGATTAGATCTATTTGTGCTCAACAAAAGTTGAGATTTTTTTCGATCTAAAGAATTTTTGGGTTGTTATTTTTCTTGAAATCCCTAGGAATCCTTAGGAATCTATAGAAAGCCCTTTGATAAACCTCGAAAAACTTGGCACAATCATGGTGTTGGCGCGCTGAACAATCGATACTGTTATCGAATACAATCATCCATCTGATAGTAAACGTACAGTCAAGATAGGGGTGATTAGCGGGCGAAGGACCTGATTAGATATATGGGGTCTACATAGTGTAGAGCCTTTAATAATATTCAAATTCAGCACAGACTTTCCTTTGTAAGCAATTCTTCAGCCCTCACAAGTTGATGTGGGCTAAAGACTAAGGGTAAAAGGTTCAGGACCTCCAAAGATGGATTTCATAATATCATATATATCAAATTATGACGGGTGCTACGTAAGTTCAGCCAAAAGACACAACAAAGACAGAGCGGGTTTTGGAAACATCGAATAATCAAGGGGGAAGGAATTGAGTAGAATATATCAGTTTGAGTCGCTAATATTGCTATGATTGGTCAGGCACAAGACCGAAGAAAGATAGAGATAAACAAACACTACCGGTACTTACCTTTGAAAATTGTCATCAGCAGGCCTCTTGGCTTCATTCCTTTCGAACATCGCTTTAAAGCCAGCGGGGCATTTTAGTTTTTTAGATGTGCGAAGTTTCCTAGGATTAAAGCGATGTTTGAAAGGAATGGAGCCAGGAGGCCTGACGATGACGGGTCGGTCAAAGCTGTATCCAGCATGGGAGTTCATATTCTGCATGAATTCTCACTCTATTGAGAACAATTTTATAAGAAGTATCTTCCTGGCATGGCTGATGAGTGCAATGGTTCTGTGATTGCTGTACATTCCTTTATGTTCCCGTTTATGTGAAGCATCACAAACTCTTGTGTGGCCATACATTGCTTTGAACGGAAGGGTTACTTTATTTTTAGCTCACTAGTTGATTTGCCCCTTCTACGAATGAGAGAAAAGGGGAAAGAGGTGGGGATAGAATCAAGCATTGGTAACTTACATGCTCTAGGTTACCAATGCCATCGAACCTCGTCACTGAAATGTGCTTGGTTGGTACTTTGTAGTTGGTGAAGGCCTTAACAGGGTTGCCAGATATATTTTAGTTAAAGAGCCAAATTGATCCCAATTATTTTTTTGGGTGCCACATTTAGGGGCCAATACCTAAACCAAACAGAACCCCTTCACATCTATCCCACATGCACAATTGCCTCACCGTTTTGTCTCTTTACACCATGGAACATAAAAAAGAATGTAGAACTAAAAATCCCATAAAGGAATAAAAATAATGTATCAGATACTACTCAACAAAACGACACATTTCTTTCTCAATAGATCCCAAGGCCAATGCAACTATGTAGATGTAGATTCCAATCCCACCCATATAGCACAGGCCTTGGCTTATCAACTCTAGCTTGGTCCATGCTCACAAACAAAATTTCAAATTATTGACAGTCTTCTCTAATTTGGAAGAAATATTAACAAAATTATGATTTACAGCTCAAAGAGCAAAAAAAATCCCCAATCATCCAAATTGAATTATAGTCCTATGAAAGCCAAGAGAGATTGCAATTGCCCAAATTTCTGGAATTTAGCTCCGAAAGAGCCAAACTGGCAACCCTGGGCCTAGAGCTAAGGTATGTACTATAAAAATAAATGTCAGCACTGATCCGTCCGTATGATGTCCTGGTTTTGTATATTCTTCATAATTTATTTTATATTTGGCTCAATATCAACATCTTTTATTTAGTTCAGTTTCAATGTAATTACTTAATATATTTTCATTAATTTTCTTTTCCTTTTATTCAAAATTGATTTAAAAAAATAGATTGTATTTATTCAAGAGGTTTCCTCCGAAACCGTTTGGCTAGTTTTTAGCTTAAAGTCTAGTTTACAAAGATGAGAGGTCATTGGAGTAAATTTCATCCCAAAGATCTTATTTTGATTTGATAGAGCCATGCTATTTTTTTTTTTAGTGAATGGGGGCCATGTCCCTACTCTGATGTATACTGTTTTCTGAAAATTTGTAATTTTCAACTGACCGACAGTGACATGCAAAAATTCCGGCGTGGAGTCTATAATGAGCACTACATTTTTTTAAAGAAAGATGTTCTTTGAGGGGCATCCATTGTTATTTTTTCATGATTATTTTTGTGTTACCTAGTATAAAATTATTAATTACAAATATGACTGAATTTTTTTGTATTTTTCCATAAATCATCTGTTTGATTTTAACAACGTGGATCCCATACACATGCATATTCTGGAATTGATTTTACCAAATTTTTGTAGCGTTTATCCCTGACTTATTAAGGGGGCACACGGGTAAGCTTTTAATGATTTTGGACCAAAGTTTCAAAACAAATGTTTTGGTTCCAAATGAATCTTTAGTATCTAATCTTTAATTGACAGGCATTCACAAGGCATAATTTTCATCCTAAATACAAAAAATATGTCTTCAAAAAGTCCGTACCATACCAAAATTTACGATAAAATTGAAGAAATTGCATAGGTTTAGCCATAGCAACAGGTCTGTTTTAATCATCAAAATCTGTCATGTTTTGTATCAGCCAAATTGGCAATTCATGCCCTTCACAAAAAAGCATGAATCACGCATTTCCATTTGGAGGATAATGAATCAATGAGCTAATTGGTCTCTGAGTACCCATGAATCAGTTTTTCGCGATTTTCTCGAAAACTCGTTTTACACTACCTTGTACCACGCCAGTTCCAAAATCTCCAAAAGTATTCAATCTAGAGCTTTAAATTTGGCACGTTGATTCCCAAGACATAAATGGGGGTATTAAGCTATAAACTTTTTCAGTCTAGATACTTGTTGACTTTTGAACAAAAGTTTTAATTAACATTTTTATAACATTTTTGGATAAGAATTTTCAAAAAATTGTAAAAAATCGAAAAATTAAGTTAAGACAAAATCAAGTAGCCTATTACCCCTATCTATGTTTAAACTAGCTATATTAAGTGAAAAAATGAAAATCCTTTTTGATATTGAAGATTTTGGAACTCTACGAATGTTTGTTTATTTTCAAGACGGCGGCCGACCCGCGTGCCCCCTTAATACAGTGCACTCCACTTAACACGACCTCGGTTAACGTGACACTCCGTATACAGTGACCATTTTTTTGGAGTCCCGACCAACTTTCCTCTTATTCTTTGTTAGAAAACCTCGGTTTAGATGACATGCCGACTCCTGTTACTGCGACCAAATTCTCAGTGCACATAACTTTTTTTCGCCCGATTTGTTGGTTTTTTGACGCTATATGGGGCACTGAATACTGATACCATGCAGCAACACTATATATACATGTATATATAGGCCTAGATCAAGTATAAAGCTGTGGCTTAGACTTATACAATGTGCATAAGATTGGAAAGTGGGAGGGGGGAAGGGAGGAGGCTCAGATTAGACAGGGGGAGAGGCAAAGGACGGGAATTTCATCCGATCTGTGAAGACGTGGTTCGACAAGGCAAGCCTATAAATTGCAACCTTCAGTTAGGCCTAGCCTACACTACTGTACAATACTGTACTAGGCCTACATACGAAGTTCAAAACTAAAACACACACTGTTGCATTGCTGGGCCGAATGAGTGTCAATTGAAGCAAACCTACAGCTGGCCCAAAACACAAATGAATGTCTCACTCACAGTGTTTCGGCTAAAGCTTTGTCCTGTTGCTACCAAGTAAAGTTTGAGGAGAGCGATAGGGAAGGACTGATGCGTGTTTCTTTCTGGCAGGGGTGTGATGGAAGATAACATGGAGGTGTGAAGACCTAGCATGATACAGTTTTGATGGTCTGTGGGTCTGAGACAGTGAGCGGATAATAACTTTTCGTCGACAATCTTCAACTAACATAACTACCGGTATCAGTACACTAGATCTACACTAAATTTACCTACATGTACAGTCACATTGCTATGATTGCTAATGTACGCCAATCAACAGCTGACAGACAACATGAATGATTATATTATGTCGCTCAGGCATTTGTCCTTATTCAGCTTTTGTTTCTGCTTCTATGCAGTTGAATATTCACACCTTTCCTTACGGCACCTATAAAACCGTTTTCTTCTGCATCCGTCATGCATTTTGTATCATTAACCATCATTATGTCTGCCGTTACATGAAGCAAGAAAGTTACTTCCTTTAGACTCTGTTTACCGTGACATCCGCTTAATACTACCATTTTTACATGGTCCCATCTATGTCATGTTAACTGAAGTGCACTGTATTTGAGTTACTGATTGTTACAAAATCAAATTTCTAAAATGGCTACAAGTTCAATAGAGCCCAGCCATTTTTAACTTGTGATGATTCATCAGTAAGTTGACCAGACTACCCATTTGTGTTCATTAGTAGCTTTCAATTTTTGCAAATGCAATATAAACACTCATCAAACTTCTTGTTTGCAATATTATGTACATGTAGTTACTTTTGATTTCAGATGGAAGCATCAATTCCCTTCCAAGATGGGCTCACTCTAGGACAGTCGCTTGATGTTACAAAACAATCTTTTAAGCATGGTCCGCCTCTTGTCCCTGATGATGCTAAGATAGTGAATTTTCCAGTGAGATATGAAATTGTTTCAAATAAGTTAAAAAGTTTTAATTGAATACAAAGGTGGCAACAGAAATGTCTTTAATTGTAAACTTAAGTTTTTTTCATGTTTATACTTACAGATTATTTTTATATGATATCTCATATTACAGATGCGTTTCATTTATAAGGTAAGGTCCAGTCCAAGTATAGGACTCACAACATTGAGATTATGTGGACATAAGAAAAAGCAAATGTATCAGAAAAGTAAATGTTAAGACGAAAAAGAAACAAATTGAGTTATACAAATATGTATAAATAAAGCATGATTTCCTGGGGTTCTGCATACACTACTGCACTTAACATGAAAGTGAAAAAGCTTGAAATGTGTATTTTCAGTTGTACTTTATTAACTATAAACACTAAGATGAGGTGAATGAAAAGGGTGATGAAGGAAAAGAAAAACATTTTGAAATAGAAAAAAAGGAGTATTCTTTAAATATCATGGATATAAGAAATAAGACAAGCAATGCAGCTATATTTAAACACCGTATATTAAAATATGAAGAATTGTCGAAAGTTATCTACTCGAACATGGATATTCAAGACACATAATTTTTACATATTAGAAACCTAAGCATGCTGTAAACTTTATATTCAGCTGTTCACCGTGTATGGAAAATCTGAATGTGGAAGAAAAGTTTTGTTCAACAACTGGTGTGTATTCAAATCATTGATGCTTAAAAAGATTACCTGTAGTTCAGTCTTTAGTTTTTGTAACATGCAATCTCTTTCAGTAATTCACTATTTATTCACAAAACCCCATTTATCTATAAAGACATTGTGAGAAAATTTTATGGTAAAGAAATATTCTTTGTGTATCCTTCTGAAATCATGTATATATGTATGTTTTTAAACAGGTCAATCTGACAACAGCCCAGTTTTCTATTGTCAATTCCATCACTGATGTATGTGACATCTTGCAACTGCCCTTAGCGTATGCACTCAAAGTTGAGGCAGATTTGATTCGCGATGATGTGTTGACAGCCTGTCTTAGAGGCGCAGAGGATCAAAGTACCATATGCACAATTTTTCGGATACAATTTCTTCAGGTCAGATTGGTTTACAGTAAAGGCCTTATTTTCATTTGGATTGTAGATGGCGTTTGCAGATAATCCCTTTTTTCTTTCTTTGTTTTTTGTTTTTTGTTTTTATTTCCTTTTAAAATGACATCTATAATGAAAGGATTGTTCAAAGTTCCATAAAAAACATATAGAGAAGAGTTTTTTGATTATATGTAATATTATCAGAATTGGTTTCTTATATAACAAATCTTACTGAGTTATGATCTGTTGTGTTACATGATTCATCTTTTTTAGCAAAAACAATACTTGTCTGAAAGCATTCAACTGAACGTGGATGGTCTATGCAAATTGCCTGAAGAGAAGCAGCCAGAAGCAACCCATGATGATGTGACTGAAGATTCCAAGTCAGATGCCAATAAGTTCCCTGCCACACACTGGGTGAAAGCAATGGAACTTGGCAATGAATTGATTGTCATCTGTAGGATTTCAGTCTGTGGTAAAATCAATTTTATTTTATTTTTGTCTGTTTGCTATGATTTATTTTATATTTGTTCCTTGGTCATTTCTTATGTCAGTGCATAAAACAAATCATAGCAGTTTTTGAGTACTTACTCTTGGTGTTTCTTAATAGTTGAACTCAACTCTTGACAACTTATGTTCATTTTTGTTAAAAATTATATCAATTCTCTTCTAATAGGCAACTTTCTAATTCAATTATAAGTTGAAGTCAATGAATGGGATACACCCAACAATACACAAAACCAATCATAGAGTTAGTTGGAAAAGCTAAGCCAATGATCTCAGTGCAATAGGGCAACAAAATGGCTGGCATACCCCTGGCTATTTGGGACCAAGCTGCAAAAAAATGCCTTTAATGTTTCCACTGAAATGTTAGTGACAATTATTGATTGGCCCAGTCAATAATAGAAAGTGCATGAGATCTCAAGCAAAGTTATGGCTGGTTCTTCGAGGCAATGTTATTAGGAGTGGTTTTATATGGTAAAACCAATCCATCAATTTGTTTTGGGTTGTTGTGTGGAGGTGGTCATTGTTTGGAGAGGTACTGTGCAGCGGTCCTACTATGTACGGTATGAATTTTATACTATATACAGTGGAATCCACTTAACTCACTGAAGACATGCTGCCTTGGTACCCGCCGTTCAGCGAAGACTCACAATTTTGACCTTTTTTCAATCAGATGTAAAATTGTTGTCAGTAGTGATGAAGATAAATGGGTTTTTGCCTCTTGCAGGGGAACCTTTCAGCTTTTCAATTATGTACATTTTCTCACTCACATTGCATATCAAGTGAACACTTTTACATAAAAAAGAGTCTTTTTTAGGGTAAAAATGTTGATTAAAAAAAAAAAATGACCACACAACTGAATATACTTCATTAATATAAAGAACTAAATTATAGAAAAGACGAACAACTGGCACAAAACTTTATTCCTGTTTTAATCCCTCTTGGTATGAAATTCCATAAAGCAAGGGTACATGCAAAATGATTTGACATAAATGTTACATTTGAATTCAGTTCATGTTGAAAGAAATGTATTTACACTTACTGTTTCTACACATCTAAAAATAGACTTAAAACAATGAACGAAATGGCTAGTGAGCAGTAAGGGGTGTAAGAATGACATAGAAAAGTTTGACTTTTCATTTCGTCGTTACATCCCTTCTTGTGTTGAGTTTATGAATGAATGGACTTAAATATTGCCAGCCATATGTGGCCGGCTCGTCTTCAATGAGTTAAGATAAACTTACAGGGACAAGACAAATTGGTCATTCTCAATCAAGGCGCATTTTAATTGTAGGATATGAGATCTTGAAAAAGACATTCAGTTAATATGCATCTCAGCATCTCAGTGCACTGTCCCCTGCAGCAACGTGCACCAGTCTGAGCCTGAATACTGGTGGATGCATTGAACACTTGCAAAGTGCTAGTCAGGCCATGCCGGGCCTTTGTTGTCAATATAACAGTTGTGTAAATTATATCTTCTTCTGATATGCTGAAAAGCTGAAGCTTCATTATTGAAGATTCCTCAGCCTTTTACAATTTTCCTTAAATTATCTACATATTTTGAACCTTTGATGTAACTTGGGAGACTGCTCCATTGTCTCAAAATGTATGCTAAAATTAAATGACAGTGACTGCAGTGATAGTCCTCTCTTGAAAAGTATCATGAAATTGTTTCTTTTGTTTTGGTGAATCAGTCTGTGTAACAAACATATGCGACAGTTAGAGATAGAGAGAGTAATGTGGGGAGGAGTCGAAGGAGAGCAGGGAAGCTTAATATATAATGTACTCACCTGGTGTGTGTGTTGTTTACTCTAAGTTGGGACGCTTTATTACCTGTTCATATAGGATAGCGTGTGTGTTGTGTGTTGACATTATGAGACACAGTGAACTCTCGAATCCTTGAGTGTAAAAAACAAAACAACCCATGAAACATCTATGTACCTGAAATACATGTATTATATTTAGCAAGTGTATCTTAAGGGGGATCCATTGTATAACTAATGCCTCAATAATAAAAAGAAAAAACAAATGAAACTAAGTCTAAACCAACTCAGCCAGCCTTGATAATTATTAGGTTCAACTGACTGTGTTTGCCTTATAATTCTTTTGCTGATTGTTTGTGAAGCATATTCTGTTACACCAGATGGCACATCCTCGGCTTGTTTAACACGCTTCTACATAATGATCTTTTCAAGATGTATTGTCATATTATAGCTGGCCGGTGCTTGTTATGTTTATGCACAATTTCTGAGTTTTATAGGATTTAATATCAATAAACATAGTTGGAGAAAAGAACAAGGAATACATTAGCAACTGATTTAAATAAAAAAAATAGTATTACCTCAAGAGATTTTACACTTAAATGTCTGTTCATTTATTTGTTTGATTCATGCAGTTGAATCATCAATTTTTTGAGTCTCTTAAAACAATATCAAAGTGGAAAAGGTGCTTGATTTTTCTATAAATTTCAGCCAATGGTGTAAATTTTAGTTGCCTTTTAATTTATTATTATACCGATTTAATTGTATAATTTAATTGTCCATTTCCAGATACAGATGAGTACTCCTCTGTGTTTAGAAAGTTGTCAGAAAAATTGGGTGGTTTCAGAGGACTTTTAGAAGAGAAGCAGTTGCAAGGACTTGAAAAGTTTGCCAAAAAAATGGATGAGAAATTGAAAAAAAAGCATTACCGTGAAATTGTTCATCTCAACATTGAGTACTGCATGTATTCAGACATCCAACAATGTCCAGCAAATCTGACAGACATGGTAAATGTCATGAAGGAATTTTTAAGAAAGTGTGAAGCTTGGACTGATATCTACAAACCATCTGGACCTCGTGCTTTTAACAAAGGACCAATGAAATGGGAAGTTGGCACATACATGCCCCCAGAGAAGGGAACAGTGGAGAAGCTGAAAGGTATTTTTTTTTCACGCATTCTTATCTCTCAATACCCTTGGATAATATTTTAAAATGAGGATAATAAAAATCAAAGAAAGATTTTTTTCCTTATCAAGACAGTCTATGAGACACAACAGTTTGGGTACAGCATAACTACTTAGTGAAAATGCTTCATGACACTTAAAACAAGAAAAGTTCTATAGTGCAAGGAATATTCCTTAAACTATGATTTCAAATCAATCATTCTTCTATGCTGCATCAATGGTTTGCAATTTTTTATACAGTAGGAAGAGGAAAATAGAGTTTGATAGTATGATTAGTATTAAACTTATCTGATTTCATCAGACTGGCATAGATATTAAAACTGAAAACTGAATTCATTTGGCATTTCCAGTGTTGCGCATAAAATACAAGTTAATAGTTAAGAAAGTGCTTTTTAAAATAGATTTGCTTGAAAATATTCCTTTAGGCTACTTATACAGCAGAACTTCCCCAATTGGGACCCCAGGAAACCTGGAAAAAGTGAACAGACTTTTTTCTTTCCCTTATCAGGACAAAAAGGTTACATGTGGATGCCAACACTTTAAAGAAAAAAAAAATTCCACTAATTCTTCACTGAAGGGAAATTTGTTATTTGGTTTTTTATCGAAAACCGAGCGTCAGGTGCAGAGCATCGCTGCAAATGGAGGCAAGTAGTGTAAATAACCTTGCCCACAGCCGCAGAGCATTGCTTCAAATGGAGGCAAGTAGTGTAAATAACCTTGCCCAAGGATTAAATCACAATGCCCCTGACGGGTTTCGAACCACCAACCTTTTGGTTGCCAGCCCAAAGCACAACTGACTGTACCGCTGTGACCACTTGTGGTATTAATTAAACAAACAATTGACACATCATTGTAATGATTAGATTTTTTACCTCCACATGCGGATGTCAACACACAGATATTAAAGCTAAATATTGTAACACTTGATGTGTAGCAATCATAGCTAACTTGTGAGATTGACAGGCTAGTTTAAATCAGACGGTTGTCTGCACTGGTCAGATGTTAAAAACATTCTTTGGGATTGAACTGTGCAATTCAAAGAATCTTAATCAAAGTGTATTCAATTCATTGACTCACTCACGGTAATGTTGATAAACAAACTGCGCATTTCATTTCTGAGGTGCGCAATGATCTTCATTGTCATTTCATCTTATTGCATACAGGTGTTGAAATAGAGTTAGCATAAATGTATTCCTGTGAGTATTTCATACTGGGGGCATTTGTTACCATGGTATAAAGATAAAAAGAAGAAGTATTTTCTTTGTTATCACACTTGTCATTGACCAGACCATTGCAAACTGAGGGTCCAAGAATAGAAATTACTATAATGTTTACATGAAAAATTCAAGTGATAGATAACCTTGTCAAACTCATTCCTACACTCCTAGAAGTTGCAGATAAGTTTGGCACATCTAAGTCATGGGTAGGATAGATAAAACTGGCCACGGAGACTAGATATGGTAGGGTTTAGGCAGTAAAGAAAGAAGTAGTGGATGATAACGAAAATCCTTACCTCCCTGGCAAATGTGGGAAACCAGGGAGTCTGGATGATTTTGAAATTTCCCAAGAATGTTCTGATCAGGGATTAAATTTGATGTTTCCAATCTTTATGTCATGATCTATCAACTCAGATCCTTCAGAATCCGGTTTATTCTTTTCTTGTTTCTCCCTTTTTTTTAACATCATCATCAAGAAGATTGATTTAATTGTGATATGACAAACAGATTTTGTCCAGGGAAACCCTGCAGAGCCACCTCCCCAGTTCTTCGGTGTGCATTATTCTTCATCTGAGGTTGATGGTGGGGATGGAGACAGTATTCAAATTATTGCCGCAGTTTCAGATTGTGTGTATTATATGAGAGCAATCATACAGACAATTGATAGTGAAGGTAAGTAGACCTCTTTGTCTACCAGTCTCTCTCATTCCATATCTATAATGTCTTCAGGTCTTCTTCTACCTTTACCTCCCCCCCTCTCTCTCTCTCTATGTCTGTCTGTCTATCTGTCTGCCTGTCTCTCTCTCTCTCTCTCTCTCTCTCTCTCTCTCTCTCTCTCCCGGTCTCTCTCTCTCTCTCTCTCTCTCTCTCTCTCTCTCTCTCTCCCTCCCTTCTCTATCTCTGTCTCTCTCACACACAACATTTTCCTCTTTCTCATCATATTATTATTCCTCTTCCAGTCTTCCAGACTGTTTCACCTTACCTGTCTCCGTCCGTACATCCAACTCCCCTCTCTCCCCTCTCTCCATCCTTTTAATCCGTACTCTCTACCCCACTTTCAATCTACCTCGCTCACTCTATAATATAACATATTCAAGAAAGTGTTCCATACCCTACTACCGTTGGTTACGTCGAGACCGAACTCTTCAAAGAAAAAGGCGAGAAAAGACCGGACAGACTTCCATCCCGCACAGGATGTTTACCCACCTAGACCTAGACCAAGATCTGGTGGTCTCAGCCTTGAAAAGCGAAAACTGCTTGGTCGGCATACTAGACGACGACAGACAGAGAAAACACAAACCAACACAAACTTAGAAACGCCAATGATTATAAGACTGAACCAGAAAATAAATTCCGGAGGGACTCAGGTGACGCAATCCGATAACCTTTGAAACATTGATTATTATATTATTATTACTTCAAATTATGCATACATCGTTATAGGAGACGGTTTCTAATATTTGATTTCATATAGTTACATTTTTGTGTGGAATTAATGCGAATCATATTATTTTGTTCCTTTATTTCTTTTTTCTTTTATTTTTTGTTTCTTTCGATTAAATGTTTTGTCTAAGTAATAAGATTTTTGGATTGTGAATGATAAGAAATCTTCTTAACTGCCTTCTTTGGAATGTGTCGAGTTTCCATCTCCGATTTCGTTAGGGCCCATAGAAAGGAACAGGTCTACAGATAACTATGAACATTCTTATATTTTTTTTTTTATTATTATTCTCCATCAACGTTTTATTGGCTCTTCAAAATCGGAAGTCCAGGTATGGCGAATGTTGTGTGTTTGTGGTTGTGTGTGTGAGAGAGTGAGAGGGAGAGAAAGACAGAGAGAGGGGGGGGGGAGAGAGAGGAAAAAAAGAGAGAAAGAGAGAGAGAAAGAGAG
>JBCJKF010656288.1:0-12695 GCA_039654545.1 Plocamopherus ceylonicus | reverse complement strand
CATTCCTAGAAATAGAAACTACAAATCAGTTGCCGTAGGCTACCCAGAAAACCTTAAGCCCCAATATTGTCTAGGGGAGGCCAATACACTATTGAGGCCGAAAAGTGGCCTATATAAGGTCACCCTTATTTTTTTTCATTGGGGAGTAGGAGGTTGCTTTTTTTAGGGGGTGGGGAGGAGGGGGTGTATTTTTATTTTAGAGTTTGGATTGCTTTTTGTATGTCTTTTTATGTTTTTTGTTTTTTTGTTTTTTAAAGTAATTCTGGCCATCTTCCTTAATTTGAAAGGAAAAAGAATTAAAGAAAAACTGAAGTATGAACATTGAAAAAGACCAAACCAAACCAAACCAAAACAAAACAAAAGTTGATAAAATCTCTACAAGAGGCAGCAACAAAAACATAAAGTACACGAAAAGACAAAGTAATAATGAATAAAATAACGCTGAAAACAACAAGTGCATGTGAAGGCAGCATATGTAATCTTTTTTTTTTTTTTTTAAATGCAAAAATACATCTCTAGACATCACATGATATCATTTCTTTTTCTTTCGGTTGCAAGCTACTATGCTGCCATTGTCTTTCTCCTTCTTTTGAATAATGGTAAGATTTGATACCATTTGAGATTTTGCTTTGAGTTAATTTTTTCATTATTTTTTTTACAACATAATTGATATTGACTTCAGTTTTGCATTTGTGACTTGTTTTGGTTTATTTTGAATGGTGCGCTTTATCTTTTTCTTTTACATGGTTTCATACATTTATTATATTTCATTCATTCAAATTTTAATTGATTAATTTCATCATTTTGTCGACCCATTTTTCATGTATTATTTTTCTATGTATTTCTGTATTGTTTACTGATTTGTTTCTCTTGTTTTTGTCTTTGACTGCACATTCTTTATAAGAATGTATTCAATTTATCTTTCAACGATAAATGTCTTCATCACTTGTCAAACCCATCACTCACAGGAAGTGCAAGTAGCTCTACTGTTTCCAAGGAGGATTTAGAAAAACTGAGTGCGACAGGCAAACAGTTGCTATGGGAACATGCCTCATGTGCTTCAGGTTGTCTTTGGTTCCCCCTTTGTGCATGCCGGGCTTTCTGTCAAATCACCTCTGGATACATTTATTGTATTATTATATCTTTCTACCGCCTTCCGTTTTCATACCTGCTTATTCCTATATGTACCACTTTGTAGCGCATATTATTCTGTGTGAAGATCTTTATTTATTTCACTTATGAATCTATTTGTATCTTACCTCCCCATTGCTGAATGCTCTCTCCATCTCTTTGTAAAAATATTGATGTCCAACCTCCAACTGTTGTTTCCCAAAGAATAAAGGAAAAATAAGAAAAGGAAATGGTGGTTCAAGGATGAGACTGTGGTCTTTTTCCTAAAACTAACAGGTCTTTTTTTTAACTCAATGCATATATATTAAGCAAATGTATTTCTTTGTCAACATAAAAAGCTATTTTCTCCACTTTTTAAAATTGCACTCAATCATTTGTACCTATATTTATGTTATTATTTGAAAGTAAATATGATACTCTGATTTCCATTGCTGTCATAACAATGAATCAGTCTTCCTTACTATTATTTGCTTTTATACTACAGTGATTGTTTTTCCTTCTCAGTGGATGCTGGGTCTGCGTCTCCCAGCTTTTGCTCTGTTCTTAACTGTTTTATTTCCTGTTGCATGTTTCTTTTTAACTTTTCTTCTTTTTTTTCTCTTTGTATTTTCCTTCTGGTGTTGGGCTTTATCCCCTTACAAACTGTGACCATATTGAGTGACTGATTTCATTTTTTTTTTCAATTAAATTGAAAATATGGATCATGATATTTTATCTATAATATTTATCATAAGTCATTTTTCTCGAATTAAAAGCAAAAAAATAATGTGTCACATGCATGCTTTTCACGATATTGATATGCCTACATATATCTTTGTCTTATACACTGCTTCATGAACAATGAAAATCATTCAGACTTTTAAAACACACTTGGTACTTTCAATATGCTTGAGGCATGCACAGATGTTAAGGTTGAAAAAAAAAAGACAAGAATAAAAGCACTTTCAAAATTATTAACAAAATCAGAGGTGAGAGGGAGGATAAAAAGTATGAGCTGAGGAGACAATTTATTGATTTTGAGAACACTCTGAGCAAAATGGAACAAGAAAGACCATGCCATATTGCGCAACATTACTGTTTTAATCTTTGGCCAAATACCTGGTTTTGTTTGTTTTCTTTTAATCATGCAATTGACTTTTCAAAACTATCTGTCTATTTCTACTGTTTGCACCAATATACCTCTGCAACCCATTTAGCTGTTTTATTTTTCTTCTGTGTGTTTTTAGCAACTTTTGAAGATTAATTTTGTATTCAAATTTACGTTCCCATTCACTCTCAAAAAAAAAAAAAAAAAGAAAAAAAAAAAAAAAGAAAAAAAAAAGAAATCTAAACGATGAAAAATTAAACCGATGACCAAACAGTAGACACACAAATAAAACAAAGGGACAAATGATGATTTGGAAAGTAATGAAACTGACAATGATAATAATAATAATAATAATGATAATAATAATAATGATGACAATAATAATTTAAAAAATAATAGAAACACTAGATCTAGTAATCGTCATCATCATCATCATCATAATAACAATACTCATGAAATCCTTAAAAGCCTGTGATCATTCTTAATGGAAACTCACAAGGTTGTCCTATTGAGTCATGATATAACACCACATTTCTTGCCGTCATTGTCTACACTTCTTAGTCTGCTCTCTCTTTATCGTTTCCTCTGGGCTTCACTCTCAACTGGTTTTTCCACCGGCCGTGTAGAAATTGACTACACTAGTGGGGACATCGATGCCACCATGTCCATGCACAGCTGGAGTTACATGCCGCGGGAACAGGATGCTGAGTTTGGTATCATTCATGCAGCCAGCGTGCGAAGTTTGCCTGGTCTGCAACTAGACGGAGGTAGATTTATATTTAGAATAAAATGTTGACAGGATGCTTGTAAATCCAATGTAGTTTTTGCCAGTGAAGTGAGAGCAAAGATTGATGTACCCGTAGATGTTTCTGCAGAAAATCATGCTGTTGAGTCCAAGGAAAATATCAGTTAATTATTAGTATAAAAGTTATGAACAGAATCAGCAGTTTAGATGTAGGCAAAAGGTTCATGATGTGTTAATTTCAGGCATCTTTGCAAATGAATCACAAAAAACAAAAAAACAAAAAAAAAAACAAAAAAAAAAACGACTTTGAATCGTTAAAAGGGTAAAGAAAAGTAAAAACAAGAAAAGTTAAATAGATTAAATTTCAATATACTGAATTACTTGTATTTTCAATTAATATCACTTTCAAAACAAAATGGGGTATTGAAAGTTATTCAGTGCCATTCATAATACAATTCCCTTTTAACTTTCAGTTCGTTCAAGGCTTAAAAGTGTGCCATTTGGTGATCTTACTTGTGTATATCTTTAAACCTATGTATCTAAACTCCATCATGCATAGTTTGCCTCAGGATGGATAAATAGTATGAAGTATATTCCTTTAGTCGACTCACATAGAATATTTAGATAATTTGCTTTTAAAATTTCATTGAAGTAAAATAGCTTTAGGTTGAAAAAAGAATTGCAATATTATTCGCTGCCGGACAACTCTGGCTTTGAAGCTAAAAATTAGAGTAGAGGACATTTTTTTCTAGCTCTACCCTCAGACTATAACTTAGTAACCCACCCTTTATATCTATTAACCAATTTTCTTCACACTAAGTTAAAACTGTGAAAAAAAAAGTTTGCCTGGAATCGCTTATTAGACAATAATTGAAACGTAGTGCAGCGGGTATTGTTGGAAAACTCTGAGAAAAGAAAAAGTGAGATATACAACAATCACCTGCATTTATAATATTTCACAGATAGAAAAGTTGTTTTTGAAATATTCATATAGTTATAGTTTTAGTGAATCATTATTGAAGAGAGGTATGTTATGCAGCCCATCATTGATTATTAAGACTTTTTAGTCTGTCAGCAATGTTTGCTTTGTGACTAGTAGATTTCAAAGATATAAATTCCACAGCTGATGGCCAGAATGAGACTCAGCCTTCCACTCAGAGTAGTGATGGGGAACACTGGGCTAAAATCACGGAGAGGCCAGAAGAGGAAGAGATCGCCAATATTGACTCAAGGGAGGTAACTCAGGAGGAGATCCATTTACCACGGGTACCCTCCCCCTCCCCCGTCTCAGATAAGAAGTCTTCCAGGCATAGCACAGGGGATGAAGAAGAAAATACCACGAGAGTTATCCTGGAGGAAGCCGAGGCAGATGGGGAGGCCATTGGAAAAGCTGCCAGCACCCCTAGGTCAAAGTCCATTGGCCTTCAAACAGACTCCGAAGTTGGAAGTCACAGAACTAGCCAAACTGAGCATGGTAGAGTCCTTCTATCAAAGACCCCAAAAACTCCTGGCAGGAACTCTGAGTTTGACGCCGATGATGAGCATGAAGAAGAGGATGATGAGGGATGGCCAGCAGGGAAGAATGAGGGGGCTACTCTTGAAGCAGTCACTGAGGTTTCCCATGAACAGTTATCATCCAGGAAGGCGAGCATACAGAGCAAGCTGCCATCAAAACCAGGATCTAAAACGGTGACACCATCCAGGCCGACTTCCAAAGAAGATCCGAATGCCAGTCAAAGCCTTGATCAATCAAAATCAGTTGCTCCATCTGTAGCCAGCGACCGCAAATCGTCCATGCAGAAGGAAGATAAAACTGCTCCTCCATCGGCGACCCCTAGTAAGAAAGCAGAGTCCGCTACTCTATCAGTGAAAGATGCTGAGATGGGACAGTCAGCTGCTGAGAAATCAGTGGCTCTTGATGAAGATAAAAAGTCTGCCTCAGACAGAAGCAAATCAAAAACTGGAACATTATCTGGAACAAAATCCGTTGAAAAGTCTCAGCCTTCATCTGCTGCCCAGCTAGGGCGGGAAAGTGTTGAGTCCATGTCTGCTTCTAAAGGGGGAAGTAAGTCAGTTAGTGACAGGGGAGATAAGAGTGCAAGTGTAAAGGGTGGCAAGAGTGGTCGCAGCAGCAAGGCCAGCAAGAGAGCTGACAACCAATCTAAAAATACTTCCAGGGCAGCGACTGGAACAAAGCTGTCCGTCGTCAAACTCACCACACCCCCGCCCACTGCAGATAGGGAGGAAGAAAAGTGTGAAGTTTTTGAGGATAACCCATGGGGGGACAACGATGATGCCAAATATGATGATGATTTTGAAAGAGATGAGGACAAACATGAGGCAGTTGAGGATACAGAGGAATATCGCATGCCATCAACTCCCTCTGAGGATAATGCTCGTATCAGTGGGGATGAGCCTCGACGTAAATCTGATGGCTTTGATTTGACAATTGAAGGGCAGCAACTTTTATCGCCACCTGCTAGTCCAGGATTTGACAGAAAAAAACAGAGCAGTGGAATGGAACGAGGTATTGATTATTTGAATTAATGGAGTGTGTTAGGCACCTATGCAGTACCATTCAGCACCTCTGACAAAGCCACGATCAGTGATTATTCTAATAAAAGTTGTGTCAATTTTGCAAGATTTTGAATCAAGATTTCTTTAAGATTTTGACTAATACTCCTGCTTGATCAGCAAAAGGTTATGATTTATGTGAGTTGTATCTATTAATTTAATCAATGAAGGAACCATCGGATTGGTGAGAGTCATATTCAAAGTGTGACTGAAATTTTGTGTGTTGATCTAAAATTGTTCTGTACTGAACCAACATTCACTTTTACATGTACTGAGGAATTTTATATATACGGTACATGTGTATATGGAAAAAATGTTAGCCTCTTTCTTTGTTCTTTCTTATTTTTTCTCTGATATTTTTTGTTTGTCATTTCTTCGTTTCTTTTTTGTTTTAATTTGAAGGGCGTACCATGAGTTGGTTGCTAATGTTTAGATTTTGTTTATGATATTCTTCAGGCTGTTTGTTTGTGCTTCTCACTTTCTTCTTTGAATTTTTCTATCTTATTGGGGTTTTGGGGGCGAGAGGGGGGGGGGTAGGTCGGGTTTTTCTTTTTTAGAATTGTTGTTTGCTCTTGGATTGTTTTTGGTTTTTTGAGTGAGTGGGTGATTCTTGCAGTGATATTTTTGTAGGCAAATGTGGTGTGAAGAATTTCTACTTTATTTTTCTTTCTATACTGTTTTTCAGGTTTTTATTAGAAAACCATAGCAGACCATCAATACGAAGTAAATTGATACATTTATGCCAATTATTAATGTATCTAGATTAATGATATATTTTCATGTAATGTCAGGATGATTCTTTATATTTACATACATTTTGAAACACATCATGAGTATCAAAATGTATTTGTTGAAATACTACAATTGTAGGTACAGAACGAAAAGCCGTCTTAAATGGTGCTTCGAAACATTTTAATTACAATAATTTCTCAAATAAAACATCTCACTCAGGTTGTTTGAGGCACGCCTCTGTAAGAGAAATCTTTGACAAGTTATCCTGTATGTTTACCTTATCCTAAAGAGTAATAGGGGGCATTGAATATTTGTTAATGAAAATTTTCAATGCTTTTTTGCCCAAGACACTCTTTAGAATTTTTTGTTGTTGTTTTTTTTACAATCTACATAATTTATATTCCCCCTATCTCTGCTACCTATGCCTTCAACTCATTCCCTTTATCCCCCAGGCTTATATAGGGCATAGTCCATGACTTACTGGATATGTCCTGTATTTGAGTTGTAACTTAATGTAATTATTAATTTTTGTTGTTGTTGTTGTAGTGCCTGCTATA
Source organism: Plocamopherus ceylonicus (assembly GCA_039654545.1). Lineage (NCBI taxonomy): Eukaryota > Metazoa > Mollusca > Gastropoda > Nudibranchia > Polyceridae > Plocamopherus > Plocamopherus ceylonicus. Next base: position 5,869 of record JBCJKF010656288.1, on the reverse strand, counting down.
AAAGCTTTGACAACCTGCCAACTGTGATATGATGCTTGAAAACACAGACAAGTCCAACAATTAACAATAAAGTCAACATTGCAGGCATAACTTTAATCTTTTGCATTTTATCCAATGATAGGGAACATAATAAATGAAAAAGCTTGTTAAAATTTAATTATCTGAGATTTTTCCATGAAGGATGCTTTTGACACACCACCATACCCCCAACAGCCATATAAAGAAATCAGGGTTCTTAGAACAATTAAATAGTTGCAAGGGCAAACGTTTGTTACATTTATAGTCACCCAAAAAGTTGATTTGACAAGCACCCCATCATTTACTCTATTCCTGAGTTTATTCAGATAAAGAGCACCTGTGGCCGTAACAATGGGTCTACAGATTCCAATGGGGGAAAAGTTATATCTAATGAGTTTTCATTATGGGCCATTTAGACGTGCAGTCCATTTATCCACAACCTGTCCGGCACGCGTCCGGCATTGAGAGAGTGTCTGGTGTTCATCTGACTTTTGTGAAAACTTAGCGTGTAAACGCAAAACATGCCCGGGGTCGATCAAATGCCTGTTCGGGCGCTAGATATCTGCAATGCTAGATATTTCCCTGAAGGTGAAATGAAAGATGAACAGTGAGTGACGACGAAGGCGTCCCGTCGCCGCGTCGACACCGGATGTAGTGGGATGGGCCTTGGTGGGGTTGGTTAGCTAGCTCAGGGGGGCTATTTTCCTCTGACCATAACTCGACTGGACATGGTCGTAGAAAAAATCTGACGACAGATTTGGTTTCAGCGACCTCAAATTAACAAACCGACCGAGCAGAGTTTTGATAATGTGAAAGAAAATGAAGTTTGAAATTTAATTTTGTGATAAAGAATGTTAACACGTCAGCGTGTTGCCCTCCAATTGTTTTTGTGTTTGTTTTGAATAGTGAAGCCTCCCCCTGTGTTGCCTACTACAAACCGGACCGTTCAGAGGTAAAAACAATGCTCGTCTAAATGCAACTTCTTTCGTCGACAACCTGTCAGTCCTTCGATGACCTAGATCGGACGACTGACAGGGAAACGGACGAGTTGTCGATGAATGGACTCTACGTCTAAAGGGCCTGTTAGACTCAAAACAAAATTAATCAATTTTTTCAGGTGAATATTCTACTTTGATGTACGAATACTAACATCTTTGTTTCTCTTCAAAACACCCCGTTTGTACAAAACAGATTGCATTTCTTTATTTTTCACATCACTTTTTGGCTTGTTGCTTTCACTCTAACTGCCATTTTCGTCAAACTTTACACTACTAGAATATAATATACATCCATAATACAACTATATTTAAATGAGATGTATTTAATGTTTTCTCATAAAATTTATATCTGGCCAAGAGATTAACTTCAGCTTGAAAATAGTTTTACTGATTTCATTTATTGATGAAGAATATATTTTTCACTTGTTCTACTTTTAATTCTTGCTTTTTTTTTCTTTAAAAAAAAAATCTTTTTTATGCATCCCTCATGATATTTATTGGTTTGATTTGATTGTTAAGTAAAAGATTAGACTTATTCTTAGTGAATTGTCAAAGACATGTTAGTTTAATTTTGGAAAGTGATTAGAATCATTAATTTATCAACATTATTTTATCTGTCTGCTTACCAGGCCATGTTCCATTGTTCTTGTGATCATTGATTTAACTACTTTTGGGCGGAATTTTTTTGGGGGGTTTAGGCGTAATTAATTTTGTACTCTGTTTTAGAGAGTACTAGAGAGTACAAACATCTGCCGATACCTCGGTCATACGTCCGTAAGAGTAATTTTTTTCTGCCGATACATTGGGGATAGGTCGAGAAGAGTTAATAGGACTTCCTTAGAGATGTCCCTATTGAGTCATTAATATTTTATTTATAGATGTTCCATCAAGTCAGTTTTATTTGTTATAGTTATAGTTGCTAATATCTTTTAGGATTTAACTGATGAGAAGATGCCTTTTTACTTTGATATTATTTAGCAGATGCAATAACGGAAATTCTTCTCTAATGGTTCACTTTTTCATAATGAAGAAACGGCGTCACAGTCACAGCGTTCTAGTGTTACCGAGAAAGATATTATGGATACTTTAACAGAGCATGCCCAGAAGATTGCTGAAAGTGTATTGAGTCAGCCAGCGTCTGGGAAAGATCTGGAAGCAGATGTCAAGGTAAGCTGGTTTTCTACTCTGTTAAGAATTGATAGAACATTAATTTGCGTGAAATTCGAGTGATTTGAGGTGAAAACGGATTTATATAGGGAGGTTTTATTTAAATGTGAACTCATATATTTGTCTCAGATTAAAGATAAGTTTTATTTCACTGTGAAACACAATTGTCTAACAATGTTTAACTCCATGTGTAATTGAATATTGAGTGAATATTTGCTGTTGTAGCAGCTGATTTTACTAAAATTGTTTTTTCATGTGTATGTTGAGGTGTTTTTAGGCATGACCAAATGTGTGCAACTGGATTGCTTTTCATTTTGACATTTACGTAGTTGTAACAGTTGGAAAATAAGGTTTACCCATTATTTGAACGTTTGATACTCTTTACCATTTTGTTGGTATATTATGTCCTTTATTTCTACCTCCTCATCACACACATCCAAGAAGAAACACATTCATGCATTCAAGTAGAAACTCAAAGATCAAGATCTAAAAATACTCAAGCACACCACAAATCTCATGTTTACGAAAAATTTGAGAAAGATAGGAAAATGGAGCGTTTGGGTTTTTTTTTTTTTACCTCTTTCAACAATAAAAATTACCTTTTGAAAAAAAAAAGAGAGTATTTCAATATCTATTTAACTTGAAAACGTTCTACTTGTTTTTGCTCACTTCGTGTTGAGTGCTAAAGTCAGGACTATTTTAAGTTTCCCTCAGTGTCTTGTGGAGTTTTCAGCATAAAGCTTTCAATAATCAAACCTTTTCTTCTCCAGTAACTCTCTTGAAATCATTATTTCCAAACCATTGCCTTTCCATGTTTGCCATGAATTTTTTGTCAATCATATAATAGGTTGGCAATACAAAGTGTACTTGTTTCGTTGAATTCTCTATTGTGGGTAGTTTAAACTTTATTCCAAATTAGGCAGGGAAGGGGATGGGGGAGGGGGGGGAGGAAACGGTTTTCTCTTCTTTTTCTTTTTCTTTTATTTTCTTCCCAAATTTTCAACTCATTGAAACCCCCTCTGGATTTCTAGCATGCGGCTGAAATGTGGACAGATTTGTATCCACCTAGGCCACTGTCCCGTGCCCACTCTGTCCGAGAGTTCAGAGCTGTAAGAAAAGCATGCACGCCATGGATTGCTGTTTGGTTTTGTTTTTTGTTTTTTTTGCAGTGTGACAATGCAATCATTTTTTTCCTCACAGTCAAATCGGGTTAAGTTTTGAATTTGATTTCAGATGCACTGCATGCTTTAAAGATCCTTTCAATTATGTTTCTTTAGCATTTTTCTTTCATTTTCACACATTCCCTTTCAGCATACTTTTTTAGGGGCTTATATTCTATGTCATTTGTTATACTTTGACATGAAGGACACTCCTCCCTTATTTCAATATAATATTTCAACACAGCTTTCCAATGCATGCGATTTCTTTTTTTTTTTTTTTTTTAATTCAGTAACATCAATGCTAATAATTAATAATACATGTAGTAATTAATGTTACCATCTTCCCTGATTTGATTCAATCATTGTTGCAGTCATGAACAAGTGTTTATTCTGGGTGGGGGAGGGGGTTTGTTTTTGGTTTGTTTTTGTTATTGTTGCTGTATTAGTAACACTTAGATTTAATGTGGATTTCAAATGATTTACAGAAAAAAAATTGCCCATGATTTTTGCTGATGTGTTGAAATATGTATAAGCCTAATATCTGAATGACCTTACTATTTACAGGAAGAAAAAAATGTCCAAGGGCTTCAGTTTAGTTTAGATTTTGTTTTTTGGGGGAGTGGTTGCTTTTGGGTTGTTTGTTATTTTGTTGTTGTTGTTGTTGTTTTGTTTCTTTTTGGGTTTTTTTTTTAGGAATATGTATGAGTGGGAGGGGAGGGGGGTGCTTTTGGGGAGTTTTGGGGGATATTTTTTCTTGGTTTAGGGGTTTTGTAGTTTCTGTTGTTGGTTGTTTCTATTTTATTATGGGTTTTATTTATTTATTTATTTATTTTTATTTTTTTTTGCTTTTGTTTTGTTTATGTTTTGGGGTTTTGAGTTCTTTTGTTGATTGTTATGGTTTTCTTATCAAGGGGAAACTTGGGAGATGTATTTGAAGGATGTATTTATTTGTGGTGTCAGTATCCCTAGGTACATACTTAGTCAAAAGAGAGCTGCAATAAAAAAAAAACAACAACCATCTAAAAAACATCATCTAACAAACAGTAATTCTCTCTTTCTGTCTTAATGTCCCAATAAGAGAAATAACATGTTTACATTAAAATATTTGCTGTTCTCTTTCATAATATGATTATGATTATTTATTTTAACCCCCACCTTGATAACCTGTTTTTTTATTGCCTTATTAACCTTGACCTTGAACTTTGGGTCATGGAACAGGAAGCCATAAGAATCATGCAGGTACTGGAAATTTGTATGTCAAGTAGTGGCTATCAATCATTCTGATAAAGAATACATTTTTATGAGTAAATGTGTTGTAGAGGGTCCCGTGGGCCTTTGTCTTTGCCTCGTTACTCTTCACAATAAGGGTAAAGGGCCTGTAGATCGGCAAGGGAATAAAATGTATTTGTGCTAAAGATGATAATTTCAGCTGCAAAAAACTATGATCAATGTCACACTATTGTTGATTTTATGCTAAAAATTGTTCCATGCTTTTTGAATATGTATTTGAATTTACCTTAATATCCAATAATACAAGAAGCATGCTATCCTTAATCAAGCAAAAATGTTTAAAGCAGTATCGCTCAGTCAAACTTTATAGATGGTTAAAATAAAAAGAGGAGGAAAAATTGTAATCAAGGAAAAAGTTGCCAGAAATGTTTTCTCATAATGTATAAAGCTATTGGCTTGCCCTTTCTTCTCCCACAGTAAGTTTGGGTTACCGGTTGATAAATTCAAGCTAATTGTAGAACAGCAAAGTTGTCGACAGTACTTTGCTAGACAGAAATAGTGTCCAATCATGGGGTGGCACTAAATGACAAGAGCTGAAAACCTGGCTTGCTGGCTTATTAAATTTATTTCTCTTTCTTTTTATTGTCATTTACATTATTGGTGACTTGGTTTCTTTATTTAATTGCATAAATTAAATATTTCTTTTATTTTCCACGGCTTTGGGAGCCAGCACACTTTGCCAATCTACAAACTTTTTCCTTCCCAATATGTTGTGTTCACTTTGACCTTTTTGTCAGTAATCCACTGTTGTGTGTCATCACAATGTCTTTGACCGAACATAAATACACGTATTATAATATGTTAGTCGGTGTTAGGGTTAGCCGTCCCTTTTTCATACTCACCAATTGGACATTGATCACTCTTCAACCCCCAATACACACTGTGTCCCATTTCCCTATGTACTGATACTCCACTTCTCTTTTCTTCATCTCTTTATGTCTTTGAGTCATTTCTTTCAGTTGTCCGTCTTCTTCTTTTTTTCATTGACTAAGGCACCAACTTCATCATGAAAATTATGTATTTAATCTAGATCTCCATTTTGGGATTTGTAACACTTCTTGACACTCGCTTTACTCCTGTATACGTCTGTCCTTTTCTGCCTCTCTATTACTCAGTCACTATCTTCCTGTCTATGTATGCGTCTCTTGTGTGTGTGTGTGTGTGTGTGTGTGTGTGTGTGCGTATCTCTCTCCCTCCCTCCCTGTCCCCCATCCATCCCCCCCCCCCTCTCTCTCT